>JAJPUD010025356.1:0-17681 GCA_023553655.1 Myrmecobius fasciatus | reverse complement strand
CTCCTCCTCCTCTTCCTTCTTCTCCTCCTCCTCCTCTTTCTCCTCCTGTTCCTCCTCCTCCTTCTCCTCCTCTTTGTTCTTCTTCTCCTTCTTTGTTTTCTTCTTTCTTCTCCTTTCTCAAAAAGGACCAATAACATGACAAGGATTATGTCTTGACTTTCAAGATGGACTTAATTGAAGCAGAACTATGCAAAGTCATCAGCCTCACTCCCTTGGGAATCAGAGTTCAGTGGCAAGACATGGCTCAGGATGACAAGTAATGGTGCCCATTAGGAGGACTCATATCTGCTTGAGGTGTTGTGCCCCACTCTGCCGCTTGCTAGCTATGTGGTCTTGGATAAATTACTTGATTTCTGTGGATTTTTTATTTCTCATCTGCAAAATGAGCTGGTTGCATTATATTGTCATGATTACTGTAACTAGCCTTTATGCAGCATTTGATGTTTATGAAGCATTTCTTGCTGCTATCTATCTCATTAGATCCTCACAAGCCTGGGAGGTAGGAGATATTATTAATTCCATTTTACAGAAGAGGTCATGAAGAAAATCAAATTACTTAGCCAGGGTCACAGCAGTCCACTAGTCTGCATCTGAAACAAGATTTTGAATTCAGACCTTGCTGACTTCAAATCCAATGATCTCTAAAGTTCCCTGAGCCAGTCAGGTAGTACAGTGGGTAGAGCCATGGACCTGGGGTCAGAAAGGCCTAAGAGCAAATCTAGCCTCAGACACCCAGTAGCTGTGTAACCCTGAGCAAGAACTTAACCTCTATCCATTTCCTTAATTTGTAAAATGGGAATAATAATAATAGCACCTACTTCACCAGGTTGTTGGGAGTATAAAGTAAGATAATATTTGTGGAGTTCTCAGTACAATGCCTGGCACATAATAGCTTTTTAACAAATGCTTCTTTCCTTGCTTTCTACTTTAAAATCTGTACCTGAGACTGAACTACCATGAAAGCCTCAGGTTGAATTTTAGCCAGAGAACCAGCAAATGAAGAGCATCTCATTACCTACAGTGGCCTCTGTAACCTGAGGGCTACACATATAATCTTCTCCATAGAGACATCCAGGTGGCTCAGTGGATGAAGCACTGGGCCAGGAGTCAGAAAAGAAAGGGATATAAATCCTATCTCACACACTTACTGGCTGTGCAGCGTTTAGCAATTCACTTACATTGCTTGCCTCAGTTTCTTCCACTGTAAAATGGAGATAATAATGAAGTTGTGTTAGAATAAAATAATATTTGTAAAGTACTTAGAATAGTGACTGTCAGAAAATAGCTCCTATATAAATGCTAGCTATTATTATCAATAATTACTATTTATTATTATTATTATCCTCTATAAATTGGCTAGTTTATCCCTGTGGTATGATTGGTTGTGTCCTATTCCTTCTTCACAGCTTTAAATTATAATATCTCTCTCTAGGTCTTGACTAGAAAAAAGGAGGAAAAGGGAGAAAGGAGAGAAAGTGTATCCCAAAAAGTGTAGAATTCTGTGCTGAGGGTCTCTAGCCCCTAGGACATAGAAGCTTTAAACTTTAAATTTCTGTAGTCTCTTACACGCGAGGGAAGTCACAGAAAAAATTCAAATAGCCTGAATACCAAAAATGGTAATAAATGGCTTTATTATTTTTTTAGGATTTATAATCCAATTATTAAATTGCCCTGTGAGTGTGTTCATTGATGTATAGAAACATAAATATGATGTTTTTTAAATATAAATACATAGCTTTTCCACAAATCATAGAGTTTTAAGATTGAAAGATTATCTAATCCAACCATGGAAGTTCATTTTACTGGTTCTGAATTTATTCAACTTTAATATTAATTATTATAATTAATAGTCTACATTGAGGAAGGAAATAGAGAGGGAGCAGAAAAAGAGGATGAGAATCTCCAACATAAATTATTTGAGGATGCCCTCTACTGGGTCATTTGAGCTTGGTAACTAAATTGTGAATGCAGAGAATAGAGGACAAAAATGAGACATGTCTGTGAGTGTATATACATATGTGTGTATACCTATGTATATATATTATAGGTATGTGTGGGTATATATGCATATATGTGTAGATATATAAATATATAAAATGTATCAATATTGAAAAATAATTCTGATTATAAACTACACAGGTTTTTTGTATAAGAGACAGTATATTCAGATTTTTGCCTAATTAAAGGAATTTTCTTTCTTTGGGGCTCTCAGCAATGTTCCAGATAAAAAATTCTGCTAAAGTGACCTCTAACTTTGTCAATGTTGCTATAAATTCAGTATAGATAAAAAGGGTTTTTTATTCCTGTACCTTATCTGGGTCTGCCCTGCCTGAAAACCATTTGCTCCAGGGCTTTCCTTCTTTTTTTTCTCTTTCAAAATGCATCTGTCTATTGGCAGTTTTCTTAGGATATTATTGCTAGATGTCCAAATAATTTGATAACCTAATGGTCAGTAATGAATTAATAGCAAACCTCCAAAGGATATTTGTCTTTTAAGGAAGGTTTGGAAATACAATATCTTAACCTAGTAACACTATGATAAGTGAGCAGAGGATATCTTTTTGAGCTGAGGGACTTAGAAACGTGCCACAGTGTCCACTTTCTCTGTTTATTCTAGGACCACCTCACCTTAGTTCAGCCTCACAAAGGTGTTCATCTCTTTGATCTTGCCATCATTCACAAATGCACCACCTTCATCATTCTATTCATTGACACTTCTCTCTGAAAAGTTACTAATAATTTCTTAGTTATCAAACCCAATGGTCTTTTTTCAATCTTCTTTTTCCTTGACTTCTCTGCAGCTTTTGGCACTGCTGCTCATCCTCTCCTCCTTGATCTCCTTTGCTGAATCTTCTTCCAGATCACATTAGATATCTTTCTGAACCTTCTTCTCTTCTCCCTCTATATTACTACTCATCAGCTCCCATGAATTTAATTACCATCACTACACTGATGATTTTCTTTTCTTTTCTTTTTTGCTGAGGCAAATGGGATTAAGTGACTTGACCAGGGTTACACAGATAGGAAGTGTTAAGTGTCTGAGGCCAGATTTGAACTCAGGTCCTCCTGACTTCAGGGCTGATGTTCTATCCACTGCACTACCTAGCTGCCCTACAATGATGATTTTCAAATGTATCTTTCCTATCCCAGTTTCTTTGCTGACCTCCAAATCTTGCATCTCCAACTCCTTTTTAGACATCTAGAACTGGATGTCTAGCAGATATCTTAAACTTAAAAAACAGAATTCATCTTTTCCCTTAAACTTTTCCTATCTCCTATTTGTAGAGGATAACACCATCTTCCCCATTCCTTGGGCATGAAACATAGAAACCATCCTGGATTCCTTACTATTTCTCATCCCCCATATTCAATCTATAGTCAAAGCCTGTCAATTTTATCTTTTCAACTTCTCTTATAAAGGGCCCCTTCTCTCCATTGACACTGCTACCACTCTAGTACAGATCCTCATTATCTTAAGCCTTGATTACTACAATAGTCAGCAGATGAGTCTGCTTGCCTCAAGTTTCTCTCCAATTCAATCCATCCTCTATTCAGTTACTAAAGTGAATTTCCTAAAGAAAAGATCTGATCCAACTCTGAGAAACCACTACATACCTCTCAGATAGGCTAAGATGACAAGAAAAGATAGTGACAAATGTTACAGGGGACATGGGAAAACTGGGACACTAAGGCATTGTTGGTGGAATTGTTGAACTGATCCGAGCATTCTGGAGAGCAATATGGAATTACACCCAAAGGGCTATCAAACTGTGCATACCCTTTGATCCAACAGTGTCACTACTGGGTCTGTATTCCAAAGAGATCATAAAGGAGGGAAAGGGAACAACATGTGCAAAAATGTTTGTGGCAGTCCTTTTTGTAGTGACAAAGAACTAAAAATTGAATGGATACCCATTAGTTGGGGAATGGCTGAATATGAATGTTATGGAATATTATTGTTCTATAACAAACGATCAACAGCATGATTTCAGAGAAGCCTGGAGAGACTTGCATGTATTAATGTTGAGTAAAGTGAGTAGAACCAAGAGAACATTGTACATAGCAACAACAAAATTATACAATGATCAATTCTGATGGGCATGGCTCTTTTCAACATTGAGGTAATTCAGGCCAGTTCCAAAGGTCTTGTGATGGAGAGAGCCAACTGCCCCCAGAGAGAGAACTATGGGGATTGAATGTGTATCACAACACAGTATTTTCACTTTTTTGTTGTTGTTTCTTGCATTTTGTTTTTTCTCATTTTTTTTCCTTTTTGATCTGGTTTTCCTTGTGTAGCATGATAATTGTGGAATTATGTATAGAATTGTACATGTTTAACACATATTTCTTACCATCCTAGGGGAAAGGAGAAAAAAAAATGTTGGAACATAAGGTTTTTCAAGAGAAAATGTTGAAAACAATCTGTGCATGTTTTGAAAATAAAAAGCTTTTTAAAAAAAGAAAAGGTCTGATTACAATACATCCTCAGTATAACTCCAGTGACTTCCTATTGTCTCCAAGATCAAATACAAAATGCTCTTTTCAGAATTCAAAGCTCTTCTTAATCTAACCCTTTCCTACCTTTCCTACCTTTCCGTACCTCATACACTTTAGTCCTAGACATACTCTTGGATTCAGGGACACTGAACTCTTGGCACACAATCTCTGGGCTCTGAGCACGTTCTCTGTCTGTCCCCCATCTCCACTCCCTTCTTCTACTCCAGCTAATGACCTCCTTGGCTTCCCTTGTTGTTGTTCAGTCACTCAATCATCTCTGACTCTTCATGACCAACTGTCCATGGGGTTTTCTTAAGAAAAGATACTAGAGTGATCTACCATTTCCTTCTCCAGTGGATTAAGGCAAACAGGTTAAGTGATTTGCCCAGTCACACAGCTGGTGTCTGAGACCAGATCAGATCTTCCTCACTCTAAGCTACCTAGCTGCCTCTTTAGGCTTCCTCTAAGTAAGTTCCAGTTAAAATCCAACCCTTTACAGAAAGCCTTTCCCCAAATGTCTTAATTCTAGTGCTTTCTCTCTGTTAATTATTCCCTATATGCCCTGTTTCTTGTGTTTGCATGTTTGTCTCCCCTATTGGACTGTAAGCTCCTTGAGGGCAGAGATGTCAACTTTTTTGGTATCTTGAATTCCTGGCACTTAGTAGGCATTTGATTAATGTTTACTGACTGACTGACAGCAGCCCCATCCACATAAATGAGATCAGGGCCAAAGTCAGATTTGTCCTCAGTTCATCACCACTTCTCTTCAGGGAACTTGAAGAGAGAGAAAATGTAGAATGTAAATGATGACATGTGTCTGAAATGACAAAATGTGTAAAGCAAGACTACCTGAATATGAAATAGAATTGCAATGTATAATGCAAAAAACACCAGTTCTCATACAGAGAAGCTGAGTTCAAATATCTTTTCCTGTACTTGTTATTTATGTGACTTAAGCAAATTATTTAACTTCCCTAGTTCTCAGAGCTCTCGGTTTCATCATAAAATTGGTTAAGTTGAGTTTAATGACCTTTCAGGTCCCTTCTAGCTCTCCATATATGACCTTATGACTATTTACTAGAATGTGTTCATCAAGGATCCTGCATATGATATAAAATGTGTAAGACAAGGGAATCTAAGTTTCACCAACCCCTGAGTTATCCTTCCTAGATTCTTATAGGAAGAGTAGATGGGACCTTGGACATTGGATAAGAAGAGATCCCACCTTGTTCCACTATTATATGACAACTCGAAAGTCACAACCACTCAGAGAGTTTTCTCATCTGTAAAATGGGTAAATAAAAAAAAAATAGTGATAAATCTCAGCTAGTTGTTGTGAGAATTAAACGACATAAGGCATGTAGCTAAAGAAACACCAGCTTTTATTATTTTCTTCAAAAGAATACACCACTCACCATTCTTCCTTCCTGTAAAACCCCCTGAAGAGATCAGTTTTCATTACAGAATGAAGATCAAAATTATGTTGTAAAGGGTGGATCAGTTCAAAACCACTCTGGGACATTTACTCAAATACACAGAAATACACATGTTTGCCAAATATAGACCGTCACAATCATGCTATGATTCCAGAGACATACATTGATCCTTCTCTGTCCCCAATTCTTGATTCATGACCAGCCCCATAAAACCTTCCCATTCTCTCCCCCTTTTCCCACCAATTACTCTACCTCCTTAGAGATTGAAAACCAGAATCCATGGAGTCCAAGAGCTGGACCCACAGAACTAAAACTCCTATCCAAAAGGAGTGGCTCAATTCTGGGGACAACAGAACAGTTCCCTTGTTGGCCACTATGAAAGTTATCTGCCTTTCTCTTTTCCAATATGGAGTAGGATGAAGTCAAGGAGAAAGAAAGGAGACTTAAATGTATGTCTTAAGTATAAATATGTATATTTGTATACATACACTTGTGCATATATTGTGTGTAAAGGTTTGTGTAAACGTGTGTAGTCTGCCTGAGTGTTTCTTGTCCATGATGAAAATGGATGGGAGAAGTGAACTAGGCCTTTGAAAAATATATTTTTTTGCACATGTTTAACCTATATTGGATTACTTGCTATCTAGGGAAGGAAAGAGATGGGGAAGGAGGGGAACAAATTTGGAATACAAGGTTTTGCAAAGGTCAGTGTTGAAAACCATTTTTATATGTATTTTGAAATCTAAAAGGCTATTTAAAAAAAAAAAAGGAGGGGAGAAGGAAAATATATTCCTGAGTAAAATAGAGGAAAGAATATGGGAAACACAGCAAATAGGAATGTACCTGTGGGAGAAATAACTTCGAGTACATCAAGGAGGTACAGTTCTTACTAAGGTTCTCTGATCTTTCCCTTAGGAGAAAAATTAATCATGTTACATCCTGATCTCTTTATTTGAAGATAGCTAGGTTGTAAAATGGATAGAGCATTGGGTTTGGAATCGGGAAAAATCATCTTTCATGAGTCCAAATCTGGCCTCAGACACTTATTAGCTGTGTAATCCTGAACAATTCACCTAATCCTTTTTGCCTCAAAAATGAGTTGGGAAAGGAAATGTCAAACCACTCCAGTATCTCTGCCAAGAAAACCCCAAATGGGATCATAACTGAGTAACCTGTCAATCTATTCATACATGAACATAGTCCACAGCCATTGGCTATTCCTAGTCTTTCTGGTGCTGTCAGGATCAGGTTTGGAGCAGTGAATGACTTTTATAGCCCAATTCTTGGAGAAGAAATATCTCCATGCCCTGTTAAGTTTAACCATTACCTTTGAGGTATAAACTCCAAGAAATTATAGTTCTCTGCATTCAAACCAAGTGTGGAAAGAGCGCTGCTTGTGGAGACAGAGGACACAAGTTCAAATCATGCTTCTAATCCTTACTGATTTATGTGATCTTTGGAAAGCTGGTTAATTTTCCTGGACCTCAGTTTCCTCTTCTATAAAATGAAGGGTGAAGGGGTGGCGATGAAGGGTGAAGGGGTGGCGATGAAAGGGTTGGAATAGATGGCCACTAAAGTCCAGATCTAGGTCTATAATCTCAGATTATGTGAGTAAAATCAGGACAGGAAAAGATGGTAAATGAGAAGATGAGGCTAGAAAAGTTTGAAAGGGGGCAGCTAGGTGGCACAGTGGATAAAGCATCAGCCCTGAAGTCAGGGGGACCTGAGTTCAAATCCGGTCTCAGACACTTCCTAGCTGTGTGACCCTGGGCAAGTCACTTAACCCCAATTGCCTCAGCAAAAAGCAAAAAAAAAAAAAAAAGTTTGAAAAATTCAAATGAATGAGAAGATATTGTAGAATTATAAAATGAGGCAAAAATAATACTATAGTATTTATATTAGGGAAGAGTGACAAATTTGAATGTGTTTGTCCAGAGGTCCATGAGGATATTGTGGAATACTCCTTCCCTAGATAGCAAATAAGAATAAAGGACATTTGGCTTAGAAAAGAGCAAACTTGGAGGGGAATACTATCCAAAGGGTTCCTATGTGGGAAAGAGATTAGATTTCTATGTTGCTAATGACAGAACAATAAATGGAAGTTTTAGAGAGAGAAGTTTCAAGTTAATATAAGGAAGAGTCTTTAGACTACAGTTGGAGAGGATCTAAGTGACCCATCACTAGAAAAGCTAGATAAGCATATGGCAGGAATATTGTCCTACTTGACCAGGTAGGACTCAGCCCTCTAAGGAAAACATAGGTTTTATGTCTTGCTCAAGCTTATGTAATTCTTGACAGGGCCAGGACTAGGACCTGAAGCCTTTTGACCTGAGTCCTATTATCTATATAAAGCCCCCAATTATTGCATTCTTTTTGTGTGGGAGGGGGGAAGAAAGAGGTAGAGTAAGGGGGGAGACAAAGACAGAGAGAAAATGGCAGTGATGAACAGGGAGGGGTGTCCAGAAGTTAGGAGCAAGTCATCTATCCTGCTAAATCTAGCTGGGCCCAGACTAGTCCATGCTTTCCATCCTCTCCAAAAGTCCTGGTCATTATGCAAACTGGCCCTGTTTTCACCTATTTAACTCATTCATTTTCTTCTCTTGTTTTGAATACAATAATCAAAACTGTACTATTGCTTCTGGAAAGTCCCTTAGGAATCTTCAACATTCCTGTGGCTACCAAAACCAAATTCCTTTTCCTGCTCATCACTTCCTTCATATTGATTTCCTTTAGTAGAATGTAAGCTCCTTGAGGGGAGGTAGAATCTTGTTTTGTTTTGGATTTTTTTCCCATATTTCCAGTACTTAATATGTGCCTAGCACACAGCAAGTGCTTAATACATGCTTTTTGATTCATGTATTCATTCATTCATTCTAGTCAGAAAGATGGCTCAGTGGATACAGCACTGAGCCTGGAGTAAGGAAGTTCTGAATTCAAATCCAGCCTCATACTCTTCCTAGCTGTGTCACTTAATCTCTGTCCTCAATTGTAAAAGAGGGGTAATGATGGCACATCCCAGACAAGGTTGTTGTAAGGACTAAATGAAATAATATTTGTAAAGTGCTTAGCACAGCCCCTAACATATAGCAGGCGTTTAATATATGCTTATTCCTTTCCTTCATTCACTGAAAGAGCTACTTGTATAATAATTACTCCCACATTTGGAGAGCTTTTTTTTTTTAATCAAATATCATTTGTTATATGAGAGTTAACAAAAACAAGAAGAGTCCTGATTTGATAGGACTGATTTCTCATTTAGTTTAATGCAGTGTAATCAAACACACCAAATAAGTCACATGAGAATCTTGAGGAATCTGGAAGGGAATCATCTCTGGTCTTAAGAGACAATTCACATTTCTCTAGCATTGATACGCAATAACAAAGCATTTTCCTTGGAACAACTTGTGTAGGGGGGAGTCAGAATAACTCCTCTTTCACAGTTTTGAGAGGCAAAGTGATTTCCCCAATGTCATATATCTAGCCAAAGTGTCAGAGTTCAAAAGACTCATAGAGAATGTGGGACTTGAGTTAAGCTTTGAAGGACAGGTAGAGTATGAATGAACATAACAGGAATGGCCTTATGGGAAGGGTGACACAGTTGAACAAATATGGAGTGGCAGGAGAAATATAAGGTATATTCTGGCAATGATCCACGATGAGTTTTTCCAATCTTTGACCTATTCCCTACCACCCAACTACCTCCAGAGCCATGCGGACTCCAGAAAAACTTTAAAAACTGCTGCTTGTTACGCTCCCTTAAATATTGCTTCTCACTTCCAAGACACGTAACTTAATAGTTACATGCCAACAGAACATTTTCTGGCACCAAAAATATGTACATTTATATTTAAAAACAGTTAAGATGTCTCTTGTGCTCCTTCAATCTAATGCTACCTTTGGGGCTTCTGCCTCTAGACAAGATTCCCTTTTGAGGATGGATTTTTGGTACCCTGAGAACCATTAAACTCCTATTAGTTAGGTCTAAAACAGACCTAACTTTATAATGAATTCCCTAACACAGGGAAGAGTGTTGAATGCAAGAAAGCAGTAGGGTATCCACATGAAGACAACAGTTGTGATTCCCTCTTTAACAAGGAAATCAATCCTTGGTTAAGTAGGGCTGCTTGCTATTGGGGCTTTGAGGGCAGAGATCAGCTCATATTTTGTCCTCTGTGACTAATATTAAATGTTTATTCAATTATCAGGATAACCTGAAAATAAAGCCTTTCATCCAACCCTTCTTATACCAAGTTCACCACCACTACCCCAAAGCAACCGTCTTGACCAGAAAAGCTTGACCCAGATTTCTATTATTAGCATTTATTCTCCATAAAGATTTCTTTCAAGCTGTTGTTAGATTGAATTAAAGTAGAAAGGACCTCAGAAACTAAATCTTTCAACTCTTCATCCTTACAAATGAGGAAACTGAAGTTCAAGAAGGGCAAATCACCTGCCCAAAGTCACACAAAGATGGGTTTCATCCCCTGACAATTCTTCAGAACATATGACCCAGAAAAAAATGGCATGAGGAAAAAACTTTTCTTTTTAGAGCCCCAGTGACCCATAGCACTGGAGTGAAAGCCAGTGGAAAGTGTTAGCTCCTTCCTATCTCAATTCCTCATGCACTGATGGTTCTTTGTTGTAGGTAGAGCTATTTGTGTGCTCATCATTAGTACCCCAACTATACCTTAACTTCTTTCTGGGAGAAACTAGAATTTATATTTTATATCCACCACAGGGACAGGCACAGAAGAGGAACTCAATGTTTATTGAATGAAAGAAATTTGATTATTTGGTTTCCATTCTGGAAATAACTTAAAATTAAAAAAAAAAAAAAAAACACATTTCCCCACCCCACCTTCCAATAAGGGTCTCTCTGTTTGACTGTCTACAGCTATGTGTACTGCACAAAGATTTGCTAAAGTGCCAACCAAACAAATAACCCCAGGAGACTACTCAGAGGATGAAACTATAATCCTGCTGATTAAAAAAAAAAAAAAAACATAAATTTTGCACAAAAATAAACAAATTTAGGCTAAAATTCTGGCATTAACCCAATTCACTTGCTTTACTCTGTTATATATTTATGTAGATATATATTTTAAAACATTGCTCTGAGAAGATTCAACCAGGTTTACAAATGCATAAAAATAGAGTTTCACATGGATCGATCATTACATTGTTCAGATTTTCCAAAAGAAAAACCAACATCACTACTTTTTTTTTTTTTTTCCAACTAACAAGGCAAACACACTGTAACATTCTTAGGGAATGACCATCACATAACTAAGTCAGCCTTGCAGATAAAGTACCCAAACCAGCCGCCCATAGAGTTTTCCCAGCCCACCCTCCCTGAGAACCCTGGGGCATACCACCCAAAAGAAGCTGCTTCCACAAGTCTGACAGTTTGCTGGCCTTTGTCCCTGGGCAAGTTGGGGGGAGGGAGAGGTGGCTATTTGCAAGACTGCCTTACTGCTGGATACTTGAGTCATCACAAGCTATTCCAGCCAGAGGCGAGCTATGACGGCCATCCATGAAAAAGTAAAGATAAATCATACATACATACACATACATACACACACACACACACACACACACAACAATGGAGTACAGGTATTTTGTTTCATTTTGTTGTGTTTTTCATTTTAAAAATAAAACACTGAGCAAAATGCAGAAGATGACCCTTTCAAGTGAAATCAATCCACCCTAGAAACACAAAGCTGGCTCCTGGAACACCCCCTCCTCCTTGCCATCCCAATACTCCTACTCATCATCAGAGCAATGACAACAGCTATACCTGCAGCCCCTGGAAGCTGTTTCTGCCCGTGTAAGCAAAATTTGCTATTTTGTTCAGACTGGCTGAAGCCTGAGCATGGAGGCCCCATGTGTTCTAAATGGAGTTTTCCCAAGAGAAGAGTTTACATCAAAAGGAGAGCTAATAAGGGGAGAAAGGAAGATAAAAACTAGAAGAGAGAGCAGGAGGGAAAAGTAGCATTGGTTGGTTTGCATCTGTGTTCAAGTATCAGTTATGTTCAACCCAAACCCCTTCCCTCCTGCAGAAACCAGAGCAAAGTCATAGAGAAATGGGAATGCCTGAATTCTCACACCTTTCACCTCTTCCAAGTCCTTCTCTTCTCTTGAAGTCCCTCTCACCACAGAATAAGAATGCCATGCAGCAATATTAAATAGGTGTAAAAGAGCTCACACAACTCTGACCCTAGCCAACAACAGGGAAAGGAAGGGAGCTGTGACATTAGTCAGTCTGCAGAATTCTCCATGGGGAAAACAGTCAACCCCATTCAACAACAAATAAAGGGCAGATCAATGTTCCTGAGAGCTGCACGTTCCTATAATAAAAAGGTACCAATTTTGAAAGGTTATTTAATTTTAAGAAAACAGGCTGCCTCCATTTCCAGTTTTGCCTCCTTTTCCTCAGCACATTTTCTGCTTCTTTTCTTGAATCAGTGACCAGTGGTCATTTTCACATTAATTTGTCCCCAGTCAGAGGGCAAAACTTTCAACTGCCAAGCTTCAACTGGGAGGAGGAAGGTTTCCCTCTGATTAAATGTAGGCCTTAAGTCAACTTGCTTTAGCTTTTCCTTCATCACAGTTTAAAATCCCAAATCACAGTCAACCTATACTTATTTGGGAAGGAAAGAGGGAGAGGAGAAAAAAGAAACATACAATCTGTTTTAGGTTTAGTTGGTTTGCTTTTTTTCTTGTAGTTTTATGGTGGCATTTTTGCTTGTTTGTTTGTTTTCATTTAACACTGTATACTAAGTTTATAATCAAACAGCACAACAAATGTCCTGGTCAGTGGGATTGGGGAAGGATCTTTGGAGCCAAGATTAGGAGGGGCTGCCTGTAAACACCCACGCCAACTACAGCTTCTGGGAAAAAGGGTGCACGGTGTTCACCCTAGGAGACCCACAGTGGCTGTCCAGCATAATGGTCTGGGTTGAGTGTCTCCAACAAGGTTACTCTCCCCCCAAGGTGGTGTTCCCTAATCAGGGCTCACATGTTACTGAGAACTGAACAGGGGTAGCTCAGTCCTGGAACTCAACTATAGGGATACATCAGCTGCAAAATAACACTTTTAAAACATCATTCTGACAAATTCAAATTTTGGTTATCATCCATTTTGTTTTGCGGCTTCTGTTCTTCCTCTTCTTTCTCCTTGTTTTTCTTTCTATGTTTTCACCAACAGCAAAAAAAGGAAAAAAGAAAAAGCCCAGAAAGACACATTTTTTTGGGGGGGAGGGGGAGAAAGGGGGCTTCACTCCCCTTGAAAGAAGAGTGATGACTCCAGCTCTCACTGGACTTTCTCCGTGAAGTTCTCAGGGAAAACACCTCGGCATTTCTCCAGCTCCTTATGCTGGTGCCAGTCACTCTCCTTCACACCCATCAGCCAGCCTTCATCCTGGAAAAAAAAAAAAAACAAGGTTAAGTGTTTTGGGTCCTAGGGCAGTTGACCCAGAGATTCTCCTCAGCTCTAACTCTTTTTTTGGCTTTTGAGAAAACTTCACCCCCTCTACCACCACTACTTAGGCCAGTCTTACCTATTTTTCAAGGCCTGAATCAAATCCCACAATTTCCAGGAAAACTTCTCTGATTGTTTCATCTCCAGATAAATTAAGTACACAATAACAGTAATAAATGACCAAAGTTAATATGTTTGATAAATGCAAAATCCAAGGTTTGGAAACAAGAACTCACTCTGATAAAAACTGCTGGGAAAACTAGAAAGCAGTTTGGTAAAAATTGGGTACAGACTAATATCTCATACCATATACTAAGGTAAGATCGAAATGGGTACAAAACTTAGACATAAAGGATGATATCATAAGCAAATTAGGGGAGCATGGAATATTTTACCTGCCAGAGCAATGAATAAGGGAAGAATTTATGACTAAACAAGAAATAGAGAGCATTATGGGAAGTAAAATAGATAACTTTATTACATTAAATTAAAAAAAAAAAGATTTTGCCAAAACAAAAGTAATACAGCCAAGATTATAAGGAAAGCAGGAAATGGGAAGAAAAAAATTTACATCAAGTTTCTCTGCTAAAGGCCTCACTTCTCAAATATGTAGAGAATTGAGTCAAATTTATAAGGATATAAGTCATTCCCCAAATGATAAATGGTCAAAGGATAGGAACAAGCTGTTTTCAAATGAAGATATCAAAGTTATCATAGTTAATTATAGGGGGGAAATGCTCTAAATCACTTTGGGTTAGAGAAATGCAAATTAAAATAAGTCAAAAGTACAACTGACACAAAAAAGTAACACACACACACACACACACACACACACACAAGACATAGTGGAGGTTATATGGAAAAATTGAGACACTATTGTACTGTTGGTAAAGTTGTGAATCAATCCAACCATTCTGGAGAGCAATTTGGAACTATACCCAAAGGCTATAAAACTATGTATACCCTTTGACCCAGCAACACCACTATTAGTTCTATATCCCAAAGAGAACAACAAAAAAGAAAAGACTTATATATGCAAAAATATCCACAGCAGCTTTTTTTTTATGGTGACAAAGAATTTGAAAATGAAGAGATGCCCATCAATTAGGTAATGGCTGAACACATCATAGTAAAGACAAGAACTAGTAAACTAGAGAATTGACATTTGAAACCAGGTCTTTTGCTATGTATTCTTTCTACCAGTTGGCATTTCTGCTCTCTTTTCTTAATTCTCTCTCAGAGATCCTGGCAGTCATTAGATTTGGTGGAAGGTGGGCTGATGCCTACATAAGGTTGTCATGCAAATTTCATTTTTACCTAGAATTATAATTTAGAGTGAGAGAGGGACAGACAGGCAGAGAAACAGAGACAGAGAGAGAAATAGAGAGAGATGACAGAGAAACAGAGAGAGACAGGAACAATGAGAGAAAGAGATAGCCCTCAAACCAACAACATATGAAGCCTCTAGACTGATTTTGAAGCAAAAAAATCCACAATATCTGGAGGACAACACGATTCTAGAAGAAGATACTCTGGAAGAACTTCAAAACAGGTCTGTTTTAATTGGGCAGGGGTGTGGTCTGCTGAACCCAGACTGCAGCACAGGGAGACCAGGGCAGGGAGCTGGAGCAGGGAGCTGGAACAGGAGTCAGAACAGGAGTGGGAGTGTTGTGCTTTTCACACACCTGGGAGTCTTCTGGGGGCCTCTTGGGCCAATCTGTCCTGATTGTGGGCAGGTGGTTTGGAGGGTCTGCCTTCTGTGGGGGGTAGATTGTGAACCACTGAACCCCTGATGAGCATCAGACCTAGCTGCCATTACACAGCACCCTAGGGCGATCAATCAAACAGCAGGACTGATCAGCACCAGAAATAATTCAATCAGCAGAACTGCCCAGTACCTGAAATAATTCAATCAGCAGAACTGCCCCAGGGTGAACTAAAGCAGAACTGCCCAGCACCTGACATAATTCAATCAGCAGAACTGCCCAGTTCCTGAAATAACTCAATCAGCAGAACTGCCCCAGGGAAAATTAAAGCAGCTGTCCCACCTTTGCCTTAAACAGACCTCACACCTTTAAAAAAAAAAAAAAGAATAAAAAACCAAAAAGAGCTCTCACCATAGACAACTTTTATGGAGAGAGAGAAGAACAGACCTCAAATCCTGAGGCCCCTAAAGGTAAAGCAACTCCAGAAAAAGCCCCAAAGAGAGACATAAACTGGTCTCCATGTCACAAGGCTTTCTTTGAAGATTGCATAAAAAATCTTAAAAGAGAGTTAGAAGAAACATGGGGAAACAAAATGAGATCACTGCAAAATAAAATAGAAAAAATGGAACAAGAATGCAATGAACAAAAAAATGTAATTGGTCAATTGCAAAAGGAACTAAAAACAGTAACTGAAGAAAATAAGACATCAAAAATTAGAATCGAACAATTGGAAATGAATGACTCATCAAGACTTCAAGAATCAGTGAAACAAAAACAAAAAAAAAGAAAAGATAGAGAAAAACATGAAATATCTCCTAGGAAAAACAAATGACCTGGAAAATAGATCTAGGAGAGACAATCTAAGGATTATGGGGCTTCCTGAAAGCCATGATGAAAAAAAGAACCTAGACACTATCTTCCAGGAAATCATAAAAGAAAACTTCCCTGATATTTTAGACCCAGAAGGCAAAATACTCCTTGAAACAATCCACCAATCACCTCCTGAAAGAAACCCAAAAATTAAGTCCCCCAGAAATATCGTGGCTAAATTCCAGAACTATCATACCAAGGAAAAGATATTACGAGAAGCCAGAAAGAAACAATTTAAATATCAGGGAGCCACAATTAGGATCACACAGGACCTAGCAGCTTCTACTTTGAAGGATCGAAGGGCCTGGAATCAGATATTCCGAAGGGCAAAGGAACTTGGATTACAGCCAAGAATAAGTTACCCAGCTAGAATGAGCATTATCTTCCAGGGAAGAAGATGGTCATTCAATGATATAGGAGAATTTCACCTATTTCTACTGAAAAGACCAGAACTGAACAAAAAATTTGATCTACAAACACAGAACACAAGAGAAACATAAAAAGGTAACAAGAAAAAAAAAACTCTTGAGAACTATTTTATGTTATAGATACTTATAGACTGAGGATTGATTTTATGAATCTATTATTACATTATGATTATGCTATGATTACTGTGATTTTATGATTATTATGATATGATTATTGTGATTTTATGATTATTATGATATGATAAACTGAAAAAGAAATTAGAGGTAGAAAAGGGATAACACTAGAAGAAGAGGAAAAGGAGGTAAAATAAGGGAAATTACATCACATGTAGAGGGAAAGAAAACCTATAATGATTGAGGGGAAAAAAGGGAGGGGAATGAGAATTGGGTTAATCTCCATCTCATCAGATTTGGCTCTGAAGGAATAATAGATGTACTTATAAGGAAACAGGAGGGAAAGGGGGGAAAAAGGGATGGGTGGGGCTCTAAAGGGGAAGGATTGTTTGAGGGAAGTGGTTATCAAAAGCAAAATAGTAGGAAGGAGGGAAAGGGGATAAGAAAGAGAAAAGCATAAGCTAAGGTAAATAAGATGGCAGGAAACACAGAATTAGTTATTTTAACTGTGATAGTGAATGGAATGAACTCTCCCTTAAAGCAGAAGCAGATAGCAGACTGGATTAAAAACCAGAATCCAACAATATGTTGTATACAAGAAACACATCTAAAACATAGAGATACATACAGGGTGAAGGTAAAAGGCTGGAGCATAATCTATTATGCTTCAGGTGTACAAAAAAAAGCAGGGGTAGCAATCCTGATCTCAGACCAAGTAAAAGCAAAGATAGACTTAATTAAAAGAGACAAAGAAGGAAATTATATCTTCCTAAAGGGTACCATAGAGAAAGAGATAGAAACAGAGACAAAGAGAGACAGAGAAACAAAGACAATGAGAGAAACAGAAACAACCAGAGACAGACAAGAAGACAGACAATGAGAGAAACAGAGACAGAGAAGCAGAACAGAGAGAGCCAGAGACAATGAAAGAAACAGAGACAGAGACAGACAGAGAAAGAGACAGAGAAAAAGAAACAGACAGGGAGAGAAAGAGACAAAGAGACAGAGAAACAGAGACAGAGAGAGAAACAGAGACAGAGAAACAGAACAGAGTCAGAGACAATGAAAGAAATGGAGAAACAGAAACAAAGAGAGACAGAGAAAGAGACAGACAATGAGAGAAATAGAGACAAAAAGAAACAGACAGGGA
>JAJPUD010025355.1:0-17681 GCA_023553655.1 Myrmecobius fasciatus | reverse complement strand
GAAAAAAAGAACCTAGACACTATCTTCCAAGAAATCATGAAAGAAATCTGCCCTGATGTTTTAGACTCAGAAGGTAATTCCAAAAACAGAACTCAAGAGAACCATAAAAAGGTAAAAGGGAAAGGACTCTTGAGAACTTTATTTCTACTATGGGGATACATAAAGATTGGGGGTATAATTTCATATTACTTTGATAATAAGAAAAAGAAAACCAAAGGGGGAAAAGGCTATCATACTGGGGGAAAGAGGGAAAAGGTGGTAAAATAAGGTTAAAAAAGGAGGTAAAAATAAGGTAAAACGTCATGAAGAGGCAAAGAAAACCTAATATAATTGAGGGAAAGAAGAGAGGGAGATAAGCATTGTGTAAATCTTACTTGCATTGTGTAAATCTTACTCCCATCAGATTGGGCTCTAAAAGGGTATATCAGACACATTTGGTTTCACAGAGAAACTTATCCTTCCTTATAGGAAAGTGGGAGGGAAAGGAGAAAAAGAAAGGGATAGACTAGTAGAAGGGAAATTAGAAGAATCAGGGGAAAGGAGTAAATTTGATATTTTAAATGAAATGGAAGAATACTAGAAAAATATAGATTTCCCAAGTTAACATAAGAGGAAATAAATTATTTAATAGCCCCATTTTACAAAAAAGAAATAGAACAAGATAGTAATCAACTCCCTAAGAAAAACTGTCCAAAGCCAGATAGACTGACATGTGAATTCTACCAAACATTCAAAGGACAATGAATTCCAATACTTTAAAATCTATTTGAAAGAACAGGGAAAGAACGTGTTCTACCACATTCCTTTTATGATACAGATATGGTGATGACCGCTAAACCAGGTAGGGTGAAAACAAAGAAAGAAAATTATAGAGCAATTTCCTTAATGAATATTGATGCAAAAATTATAAATAAGATATTCACAATTAGATTATAGAAAATATTCCCCAGGATAGTACACTATGGCCAAGTAGGATTTATACCAGGAATGGAGGGCTAGTTCAATATTAGAAAAACTATCAGCAAAAACAACTATATTAATAAACAACCTAAGAAAAATCATATGGTTATCTCAATAGATGCAGAGAAAGCATTTCATAAAATCCAATACTCATTTTTATTAAAAACACTATGGAGTATTGAAATAAATGGACTTTTCCTTAAAATGATCAGTAGCATGTATATAAAACGATCAGCAAGCATCATATGTAATAGGGACAAAGTAGAGCCATTGCCAATAAGATCACAAGTGAAACAAGGCTGCCCAATGTCACCATTACTCTTCAATATTGTATTAGAAATGATAGCTTTGGCAATAAGAGAAGAAAAAGAGATTAAAGTAATTGGAGTAAATCATGAGGAAACCAAATTATCACTCTTCTCAGATGATACGATGTTATACTTAGAGAAGCCTAGAGATGCAACTAAAAAACTACTAGAAACAATTCACAACTTTAGCAAAGTTGCAGGATACAAAATAAATCCACAAAAATCACCAGCATTTTTATATATTACCAATAAAATTCAGCAGAAAGGGAGAGAAAAAGAAATTCCATTTAAAATAATTGTCGATTGTATAAAATATTTGGGAATCTATATGCCAAGGGAAAGTCAGGACTATATGAACATAACTACAAAACACTTTCCACACAAATAATGTCAGATCTAATCAGTTGGAAAAATATCAAGTGCTTAGGGGTAGACCGAGTGAATATAATAAAAATGACAATACTACCTAAATTAATCTACTTATTTAGTGCAACACCAATCAAACTCCCAAGAAATTATTTTACACATCTTGCAAAAATAGTAACAAAGTTCTTCTGAAAGAACAAAAGGTCAAGAATTTCAAGGGAATTAATGAAAAAAAAATGCTGATGAACATGGCCTAGCTGTACCAGATCCAAAACTATATTATAAATCAATAATCATCAAAACCATTTGGTACTGTCTAAGAAATAGAATAGTCGATCACTGGAACAGGATAGGATCACAGGACAAAACAGTCAATAGCTACAGCAATTTAGTGTTTAAGAAACAAAAAGAACCCAATTTTGGGGATAAGAACTCACTATTTGACAAAAACTGGTGGGAAAATTGGAAATTCGTACAGAAGAAATTAGGGCTTAACCTACACCTAACACCACATACCAAGATAAGATTTGAATGGGTTCATGATTTAGACAAAAGAGTAATAATTATAAGGGGATTAAAGAAACAAAGGATAGTTTACCTCTCAGATCTGTGGAGAAGGGATGAATTTGTGTCCACAGAAGAACTAGAATTCATAACTGAACACTAGATAAATAATTTTGATTATTTTAAGTTACAAAGATTTTGTACAAACAAAACTAATGCAGACAAGATCAAAAGAGAAGAAATAAAGTGGGAAATTATTTTTACATTCAAAGGTTCTAATAAAGGTCTCATTTCTAAAATACATAAAGAATTAACTCAAATTTTTAAGAATTCAAAACTTTCTCCCATTAATAAATGGTCAAAAATATGAGTAGACAATTTTCAGATGAAATTGAAACTATTTGTTGTCATATCAAAAGGTGCTCCAACTCACTATTGATCAGAAAAATGCAAATTAAGACCACTCTGAGATACCACTACACAGCTGTCAGATTGGCTAAAATGACAGGAAAAGAAAATGACAAATGTTGGAGGGGATGTGGGAAAACTGGGACACTGATACATTGTTGGTGGAACTGTGAATGAATCCAACCATTTTGGAGAGCAATTTGGAGCTATTCTCAAAGAGTTATCAAACTGAGTCTGCTGAGAGTGTTCTGTCTCAAGACTCTCCCCATGAGACTTCCTTCCGGGGATGGAGCCATGGTGGCAGAGATCAGACAGGAGTCTCTTTAACCTCCTCTAACTTTCCCTCAAACCAACAACATATGAAGCCTCTAGACTGATTTTGAAGCAAAAAAATCCACAATATCTGGAGGACAACACGATTCTAGAAGAAGATACTCTGGAAGAACTTCAAAACAGGTCTTTTTTAATTGGTCAGGGGGGTGGTCTGCTGAACCCAGACTGCAGTACAGGGAGACCAGGGCAGGGAGCTGGAGCAGGGAGCTGGAACAGGAGTCGGAACAGGAGTGGGAGCGTTGTGCTTTTCACACACCTGGGAGTCTTCTGGGGGCCTCTTGGGCCAATCTGCCCTGATTGTGGGCAGGTGGTTTGGAGGGTCTGCCTTTTGTGGGGGGTAGATTGTGAACCACTGAACCCCTGATGAGTATGGGACCTAGCTGCCATTACACAGCACCCTAGGGTGATCAATCAATCAGCAGGACTGATCAGCACCAGAAATAATTCAATCAGCAAAATTGCCCAGTACCTGAAATAATTCAATCAGCAGAACTGCCCCAGGGTGAAGTAAAGCAGAACTGCCCAGCACCTGACATAATTCAATCAGCAGAACTGCCCAGTTCCTGAAATAACTCAATCAGCAGAACTGCCCCAGGGCAAATTAAAGCAGCTGTCCCACCTTTGCCTTAAACAGACCTCACACCTTAAAAAAAAAAAGAATAAAAAACCAAACAGATCTCTCACCATAGACAACTTTTATGGAGAGAGGGAAGAACAGACCTCAAATCCTGAGGCCCCTAAAGGTAAAGCAACTCCAGAAAAAACCCGAAAGAGAGACATAAACTGGTCTCCATGTCACAAGGTTTTCTTTGAAGATTGCATAAAAAATCTTAAAAGAGAGTTAGAAGAAACATGGGGAAATGAAATGAGATCACTGCAAAATAAAATAGAAAAAATGGAAAAAGAATGCAATGAACAAAAGCATGTAATTGGTCAATTGCAAAAGGAACTAAAAAGAGTAACTGAAGAAAATAAGACATTAAAAATTAGACTCGAACAATTGGAAATGAATGGCTCATCAAGACTTCAAGAATCAGTCAAACAAAAACAAAAAAATGAAAAGATAGAGAAAAACATGAAATATCTCCTAGGAAAAACAACTGACCCAGAAAGTAGATCTAGGAGAGACAATCTAAGGATTATAGGGCTTCCTGAAAGCCATGATGAAAATAAGAACCTAGACACTATCTTCCAGGAAATTATAAAAGAAAACGGCCCTGATATTTTAGACCTAGAAGGCAAAATACTCTCTGAGTCTCCTCTGATCTTCTCTCAAACCAACAATAAAATAAGCCTTTGAACTGATCTTCAAGTCAACAAATTTAGAAATACTTGGATACTGCTTGCTGATACCTCTGAATAACTTCACATCAGGTTTGTCTATCTCGGACAGAGGGATAAAGAGTGGTGTAGGCCGGAGGTGAGGGTGGGACTCAGCTCAGCTCGTTGTGGCAAAAACTCCAAACTCCAAACTCCAAACTCCAAACACCTGGAGTTTAGCTGAGGCACTCGGGACACTCTGCCGTGATAGGGGCCAGGTGTTCTGGCAGACTTGCCTTGTTGAAGAACTAATTCGGACCTAGTCCTAGCCCTCACCGGCCCAGCACCTTAAATTAATTTGCCAAATTGCCCCAGGGCAAGGTGCTTTAGCTGAGGTTTTTCCAAACCTTAAAGAGATATACATGCTGTTTAAAAAAAAATGAAGAAGCAAAAGAGAGCTCTCACCATAGACAGCTTTTATCAAGACAGAGAAGGGCTGACCCCAGATTCTGAGGTTCCTTTAGACAAAACTTCAGAGCATGTTATTAAGGACCATCACTGGTCCCCTTTTCAAAAGGTCTTTCTAGAAGATTGCATGCAGAATCTCAAAAGAGAGTTGGAGGATAAATGGGAAAATAAACTGAAGTTAGTGCAAGAAGCCCTCCAAAAGAGATATGATAAAGACACCAATTTATTAAAAAATAAAATTAGTGAAGTGGAAAAAGAGTGCAATGAACAAATTGGCCAGTTAGAAAAGGAGCTTAAAAAGGTAACTGAAGAAAACAACACTTTAAAAATAAGAATTGAACAAATGCAAGTGAATGACTCAATAAGACTTCAAGAATCAGTCAAACTAAAAAAATTAAAAATTAGAAGAAAATATGAAATATCTCTTAGGAAAAACAACTGACTTGGAAAATAGATCTAGGAGAGACAATCTAAGAATTATTGGACTTCCTGAAAGTCATGATGAAAAAAAGAAACTAAACACCATCTTCCAGGAAATCCTGAAAGAAAACTGTCCTGAGATTGTAGAATCAAAGGGCAAAATCACCATTGAAAGAATTCACGGATCACCTCCTGAAAGAGACCCCAAAATTGAGTCCCCAAGGAATATCGTGGCTAAATTTCAGGAGTATAGCACCAAGGAAAAGATTCTGCTTGCAGCTAGAAAGAAACAATTCAAATACCAAGGATCAATAATTAGAATCACACAGGATATGTCAGCCTCCACATTGAAGGATTGAAGGGCCTGGAACCAGATATTCCGAAGGGCAAAGGAACTTGGATTACAGCCAATAATAACCTATCCAGCTAGAATGAGCATTATTCTCCAGGAAAGAAGATGGTGATTCAATGATATAGGTGAATTTCACCTATTTCTAATGAAAAGACCAGATCTGAACACAAAATTCGACATCCAAACACAGAACTCAAGAGATGCATAAAAGGTAAAAAGGAAAAGACTCTTGAGAACTTTATTTTTACTACGGGGATACTTAAAATTTGGGGGTATAATGCACTAGATATTACTTTGATAATATGAAAAAGAGAACCAGAGGGGGAAAGGTTGTCATACTGGGGAAAAGAGGGGAAAAGTGGTAAAATAAGATCGAAGAAAAAAAGGAGGTAAAAACAAGGTAAAATCTCTTGAAGAGGCAAAGAAAACCTAGTATAATTGAGAGAAAGAGGGGAGGGAGATGAGCATTGTGTAAATCTTACTCTCATCAGGTTGGGCCCTAAAAGTCTATATCAGACACTTGATTTTCACATAGAAACTTGTCTGTTGTTAGAGGGAAGTGGGAGAGAAAGTAGGAAAAGAAAGGGATAAACCAATAGAAGGGAAAATGGAAGAATCAGGGGAAAGGAGTAAAAACAGGGGCAGGGGACCTAAAGGGTGGAGTATTGTTTGGGGGAGGGGGTCAGCAAAAGCAAATTACTGAGGAGGGGGGAAGGGAGAAAGGGGAAAGGAAAGGGGAAAACATAACTTGTGTAAATAAGATGGCAGGAAATAAAGAATTAGTTATTCTAACTGTGAATGTGAATGGGATGAACTCTCCCATAAAGCGGAAGGGGATAGGAGACTGGATTAAAAACCAGAATCACACAATATGTTGTCTACAAGAAACACATCTAAAACATACGGACACATATAGTATGAAGGTAAAAGCCTGGAACAGAACCTATTATGCTTCAGGTGAACAAAAAAAAAAAAAAAAGCAGGGGTAGCAATCCTTATCTCAGATCAAGTAAAAGCTAAGATAGATCTAATCAAAAGAGATAAGGAAGGAAACTATATTTTATTAAAGGGTACCATAGATAATGTAGCAATATCTATACTAAAAATATACGCACCAAGTGCAATAGCATCCAAATTCCTAGGGGAGAAAATAAGAGAGATGAAAGAAAAAAAAAGACAGCCAAACTATACTAGTGGGGGATCTCAACCTTGCTCTCTAAGAATTAGATAAATCAAACCACAAAAGAAACAAGAAAGAAACTAGGGAGATAAACCAATTGTTAGAAAAGAGGTATGACAGATTTATGGAGAAAGTTGAATGGAGACAGTAGGAAGTTTACTTTTTTCTCAGCAGTCCATGGAACCTATACAAAAATTGATCATGTGTTAAGGCATAAAAACCTCAAAATCAAATGCAGAAAGGCAGAAATAGTAAATGCATCTTTTTCAGATCATGATGCAATAAAAATTATATGCAATATAAGGCCAGGAGAAAATAAACCAAAAGTTACTTGGAAATTAAATAATCTAATCATGAAGAATGAATGGGTGAAAGAGCAAATCATAGACACAATCAATAATTTCATCCAGGAGAATGACAATATGGAGACAACATACCAAAATTTGTGGGATACGGCCAAAACGGTTATAAGGGGCAATTTTATATTTCTAGATGCTTACTCGCATAAAATAGAGAAAGAAAACATCAACAAATTGGGTTTATCATTAAAAAAACTAGAAAAAGAACAAAGTAAAAACCCTCAATTAAATACCAAATTGGAAATTCTAAAAATAAAAGGAGAAGTTAATAAAATTGAAAATGAGAAAACCATTGAATTAATAAATAAAACTAAGAGTTGGTTCTATGAAAAAACCCAACAAAATAGATAAGCCTTTAGTTAATTTGATAAGAAAAAGGAAAGAGGAAAATCAAATTGTTAGTCTCAGGAATGATAAGGGAGAACTTTCCTCCAATGAAGAGGAAATTAGAGCAATAATTAGGAGTTACTTTGCCCAACTTTATGCCAGTAAGTTTGATAATCTAAATGAAATGGAGGAATATCTACAAAAATATAGATTGCCCAGGTTAACAGAAGAGGAAATAAATTACTTAAATAGTCCCATTTAAGAAAAAGAAGTAGAATAAGTCATTAAACAACTCCCTAAGAAAAAATCCCCAGGACCAGATGGATTTACATGTGAATTCTACCAAACATTTAAAGAACAATTAACTCCAATATTATATAAACTATTCAAAAAAATAGGGAATGAAGGACTCCTACCAAAAACGTTTTATGATACAGACATGGTACTGATACCTAAGCCTTGTAAAACAAAAACAGAGAAAGAAAATTATAGACCAATTTCCTTAATGAATATTGATGCAAAAATCTTCAATAAAATATTAGCAAAGAGATTACAGAAAATCATTCCCAGAATAATACACCATGACCAAGTAGGATTTATACCAGGAATGCAGGGATGGTTCAATATTAGGAAAACTATTAACATAATTGACTATATTATTAACCAAATTAACAAAAAACATATGATAATCTCAATAGATGTAGAAAAAGCATTTGATAAAATCCAACATCCATTCCTATTAAAAACATTAGAGAGTATAGGAATTAATGGTAAAGTAAAGGAATTTCCTTAAAATAGTCAGTAGTATCTATTTAAAACCATCAGCTAGCATCATATGTAATGGTGATAAACTGGAACCATTCCCAATAAGATCAGGGGTTAAACAAGATTGCCCACTATCACCCTTACTATTCAATATTGTATTAGAAATGCTAGCCTTGGCAATAAGACAAGAAAAAATGATTAAAGGAATTAGAGTAGGTCATGAGGAAACCAAATTATCCCTCTTTGCAGATGATATGATGGTCTACTTAGAGAACCCTAGAGAATCAACTAAAAAACTTTTAAAATTAATCCACAACTTTAGCAAGGTTACAGGATACAAAATAAATCCACATAAATCATCAGCATTTTTATACATCACCAACAAAATGCAACAGCAAGAGATACAAAGAGAAATTCCATTCAAAATAACTATCGATAGGATAAAATGTTTGGGAATATATCTGCCAAGGGAAAGTCAGGATCTATATGAGCAAAACTACAAAACACTGTCCACACAAATAAAGTCAGATCTAAACAATTGGAAAAACATCAAGTGCTCTTGGATAGGTCGAGCGAATATAATAAAGATGGCAATACTACCTAAACTAATCTATCTATTTAGTGCTATACCAATCAAACTCCCAAGAGATTATTTAACTGAACTAGAAAAAATAACAACAGAATTCATCTGGAAAAACAAAAGGTCAAGAATTTCAAGGGAATTAATGAAAAAAATGCAAATGAGGGTGGTCTAGCTGCACCAGATCTAAAACTATATTATAAAGCAGTGGTCACCAAAACCATTTGTTACTGGATAAGAAATAGAGTAGTGGATCAGTGGAATAGGTTAGATTCACAGGACAAAATATTCAATGACAATGGTAATCTAGTGTTTGATAAACCCAAAGACCCCAGTTTTTGGGATAAAAACTCACTATTTGACAAAAACTGCTGGGATAATTGGAAACTAGTCTGGAAGAAATTAGGCATTGACCCATACCTAACACCATATACCAAGATAAGGTCAAAATGGATTTATGATCTAGGCATAAAGAATGATATTATAAACAAATTAGAACAATGTAGGATGGTTTACCTCTCAGACCTGTGGAGGGGGAAGGAATTTGTGACCAAAGAAGAACTAGAGGTCATCATTAATCACAAAATAGATAAGTTTGACTATATCAAGTTGAAAAGTTTTTGTACAAACAAAATGAATGCAGACAAGATTAGAAGGGTAGCAGTAAACTGGGAAAATATTTTTACATCCAAAGGTTCTGATAAAGGCCTCATTTCTGAAATATATAGAGAATTGACTCAAATATATAAGAATTCCAGCCATTCTCCAATTGACAAATGGTCAAAAAAAGATATGAACAGACAATTTTCAGACGAAGAAATTGAAACTATTTCCGGTCACATGACAAGGTGCTCCAAGTCACTATTGATTAGAGAAATGCAAATTAAGACAACTCTGAGATACCACTACACACCTGTCAGATTGGCTAAAATGACAGGAAAAGATAACAATGAATGTTGGAGGGGATGCGGGAAAACTGGGACACTGATACCTTGTTGGTGGAACTGTGAACGGATCCAACCATTCTGGGGAGCAATTTGGAGCTATGCTCAAAAAGTTATCAAACTGTGCATACCCTTTGACCCAGTAGTGTTTCTACTGGGCCTATATCCCAAAGAGATTTTAAAGGAGGGAAAGGGACCCACGTGTGCAAAAATATTTGTGGCAGCCCTTTTTGTAGTGGCAAGAAACTGGAAATTGAAAGGATGCCCATCAATTGGAGAATGGCTGAATAAATTATGGTATATGAATGTTATGGAATATTATTGTTCTGTAAGAAACGACCAACAGGAGGATTTCAGAGAGGCCTGGAGAGACGTGCATGAACTGATGCTGAGTGAAATCAGCAGAACCAGAAGAACATTATACACAGCAACAAGACTATACGATGATCAATTTTGATGGACATGGTTCTCTTCAACATTGATGTGATTCAAACCAGTTGTTCAGCGATGAAGATAGTCATATACATCCAGAGAGAGGCCTGTGGAAACTGACTGTGAACCACAACACAGCATTTTAACGCTTTCCGTTAATATTTCCATGCATTTTTTTTTCCTTCTTAGGTTGTTTTTTCTTCTTCTCTTTCTAGATCTGATGTTTCTTGTGCAGTAAGATAACTGTATAGATATGTATACATGTATTGTATTTGTCATATAATTTATCCTATTTAGCATGTATTAGATTACCTGTCATCTAGGGGTGGGGGTAGGGAGAAGGAGGGGAAAAGCTTGGGAAAAAAAAGTTTTTGCAAAGGTCAATGTTGAAAAATCACTCATATGTTTTCTAAATAAAAAGCTTTATATATATATATATATATATATATATATATATAAAAGAGTTTGTTACTGACCAGAAAATCATGGAAGAAGACATTCCCTAAATAACTTACGTGCTACATGGATGTGGGAGAAAATATGGATGTAACCAACAATAAAGTGATTTTATTGTATTCAGCTCCATCTTGTTCTATGGATGCTACTTGTCCTAACCTCCTGTAAAACATGAGGTTTATATAATTACCAATGTTGAAATAGCTCATCTCCATGTTTAAAAAGTTTCTCAAAAATACAATACGAACTGAATCCAGATCTTCTAGACTGTGTTTTTGCCACTAAGATTTGTTTGTTATAGAGGTTACAATTTTACCCATTATTATCTTTGATTAGCCCATTAAGGCCCTGATATGCCTAAAGGTCACTGGGTCTAAATGATTTTGTTTCTTTTCCTTTTTCTCACACTGAGATCAGAAGACTTGAAGTTATACTCCCCAGGCACCACATGTCTCAAGTGTCTACTAAATATATCCTGAGAATATGAATATGAAAAAGACGAAGAGAAAGAGTCCCTTCCATAAGGTATAGCCTCTAGGGGAAATACAGTGGTCATCCTGAGGTCCCGTGACCTCAGAGTACTTTGGTTCCAACCCTCTGTTCTAAAGTCTTCCGGCCTTAGGATGCTCCTTCACACATTGCTGACTGTCAGATAGGCAATCTGTTGGTCAGCCATAACCAGGATCCTGACACAATAGTGAAGAGAGCACCCCTCAAACCTATCTGTCAGATCTGCACTGACTGTCCTATAAATCCATCTCCTTGCTTTTGGTTATTTGCCAAATTCATTTGGACCTTAGCATGCTCCAATTGGCATTACAATTACAGTAAACTTTGACCCTTGACTTGGAGATCACTTCAAACCTGCAAATTCTTTTGAGAAACCCCTGACACCAGTCTCTGACCCCAAATTTTTGGGGTCCCATCCCAACCCCAACATTTGGTGACCCAAAATGGGGAGAGTCTGTCCTCCCCTGGCTGGATTTCCTTGTCAAGGTAAGCCCTCTATTTTTTTCCTTGTTGAGTTGAACTGATTATAGGAAGAGTTCATATATATGATATTTTGGGTACAGAACGACATCATACCCTCCTTAGGTGGGCAAGGGAGTGCAGTTGAGGTTGTCAAAAGCAAAATATACTCTTAAAGAATGGACAGAAAGAAAAGGAAGAGAATAAAATGGAAGGAAATACATAGCAATCTTTTTCATACCAATCTTAATTATGTGTTAGAATGGGATGAACTCATAAAATGAAAGTAGAATGCAGAATGAATTAGAAACTAGAATCAAACCCTAAGTTGTTTTACAAAATAACATGCTTAGGACAGAAAGATATACACAGAATTAAAATAAGGGACTGGAGCATAACTGATTATGCTCCAGCCAAAGTAAAAAGGGCAGGGGTATCAGTCATGATCTCCAAAAAGACAAAAGCAAAATAGACCTAAATGAAAGAGATTTTGAAAGAAAAAATGACATTTTGCTAAAAATGATCACAAACAGTAGCAAATCATTCCAGTATCTAAAGTCTGGCATGACTGAAATAACTGAACAACAACAACAAAAGGCACAGACAAGGAAGCAGATATATATTCACCAAATGATATAGCATTTAAATTCTTAAAGAAATAAACAAATTACAGAAGAAAACTGACAGTAAAATTATAATGGTGAGGGGTCTCAATTAACTCTCCAAATAAATCTCACCATGGAATTATGGAAAAGTTAGATAAAGCAGAACTGTGTAGAAAACTGATTGGAAACAGAAAGCTGTGTGTGGAACCTTCAAAAAAAAAAACTGACCAGGCAATTACAATAGACTTCGCATGGAAAGTGTCATCCACAACCAGAGGATTATGGAGACTGAATATGGATTACAGCATAGTATTTTCATCTGTGTTGTCCATTTTTTTTTCTTTCTCATTTTTCCCCTTTGGATCTGATTTGTCTTGCACAGTATGATAAATGTGGAAATAGGTTTGGAAGAGTTGCATGTATTCAACCTGTATTGGATTACTTGCTGTTTAGGAAAGGGGGGAGAATGGGAAGGATGGGGAATAATTTGAAACACAAGATTTTGCAAGGATAAATGCTGACAACCACCTTTGCATGTACTTTGGAAAATAAAAACCTATTATTACCAAAAATTGACCATGTATGAGCCATAAAAATCTCACAAACTGCATAAAAATAAGACAGATGATTTTCTGACCATAAACAATAAAAATAATAATAAAGGATTTCTGAAACAAATATTTAAAATTAAATAGAAATGAAATAACAATCCTAATGAATGATGGGTGTCAAATAACAAATCTTAGAAACAATAATAACTTGCATTAAGGCAATTGCTTGGGGGCAGAGCCAAGATGGCAGAGTGAAAACGAGACTCTCCGTGTTTTCTGTTGACCTTCTCTCAAATCAGCAGTAAAATAAGGCTCTGAACTGATCTTCAAGTCAACGAATCCAGATATATTTGGACACCGCTTGCAGTTATGTCTGAAAAACTTCATATCAGGTCTTTTTAACTTGGGCAGAAGGGTAAACAGTTTACTTAGTGCAGTCCAGAAGTGAGGGTGGGACTCAGCTCATTGTGGCAGAAACTCCAAACTCCAAACACCTGGAGTGTATCTGAGACACTTGGGACACTGCCCTGATTGGGGGCAGGTATTCCGGCAGATTTGCCTTTTTAAGAAGTAATTTGGGCATAGTCCTAGCCCCCATTGCCCCAGCACCTTAATTAGTTTAGCGAAATTGCCCCAGGGCAAACTACTGCAGCTTCCGCTTCTCTAGCCTTAAACAGACCTCCACACTGTCTAAAAAAATTGAAGAAGCAAAAGAGAGTTCTCACCATAGACAGCTTCTATAGAGAGAAAGAAGGACAGACCCCAGATCCTGAGCTTTCTTTAGACAAACAAATCCAGAGGAAGTCATCAAGGACCATAACTGGTTCCCTTTTCAAAAGGCCTTTCTGGAAGATTGCATAAAGAATCTCAAAAGAGAGCTGGAGGATAAATGGGAAAATAAACTGAAGTCAGTGCAAGAAGGATACAATATCTTGCAAGTAGGATATAATGCCCTGCAAAACAGATATGAAAAAGATAACAATTTATTGAAAAACAAAATTGGTAAAGTGGAAAGAAGTGCAATGAACAAATTGGCCAGTTACAAAAGGAGCTTAAAAAGGTACCTAAAGAAAACAACACTTTAAAAAGAAGAATTGGACAAATGCAAGTGAATGACTCAATAAGACTTCAAGAATCAGTCAAAGACAAAGAAAAAAAAATTAAAAATAGAAGAAAATATGAAATATCTCCCAGGAAAAACAACTGACTTGGAAAATAGATCTAGGAGAGACAATCTAAAGATTATTGGACTTCATGAAAGACATGATGAAAAAAAGAATCTAAACACTATCTTCCAGGAAATCCTGAAAGAAAAGTGCCCTGAGGGGTAGCAATCTTTATCTCAGATCAAGTAAAAGCCAAGATAGATCTAATCAAAAGAGATAAAGAAGGAAAGTATATTATATTAAAGGGTGCCATAGATAATGTACCAATAACAATACTAAATATATACACACCAAGTGCAATAGCATCCAAATTCCTAGGGGAGAAATTAACAGAGATGCAAGAAGAAATAGAAAGCCAAACTATACTAGTGGGGGATCTCAACCTTGATCTCTCAGAATTAGTTAAATCAAACCACAAAATAAATAAGAAAGAAACTAGGGAAGTAAACCAATTGTTAGAAAAGTAAAGTATGATAGATCTGTGGAGAAAATTGCATGGAGACAGTAGGGAGTAATTTATTTTTTCAGCAGTCCATGGAACTTATACAAAAAGTGACCATGTATTAGGGCATAAAAACCTCAAAATCAGATGCAGAAAGGCAGAAGTAGTAAATGCATCTTTTTCAGATCACGATGCAATAAAAATCACATGCAAGACCAGGAGAAAACAGGCCAAAAGTTAATAGGAAATTAAATAATCTAATCCTGAAAAATGAATGGGTGAAAGAGCAAATCATAGACACAATCAATAATTTCATCCAGGAGAACCTCAATAATGAGACAACATAACAAAATTTGTGGGATACGGCCAAACCGGTTATAAGGGGCAATTTTATATCTCTAGATGATTACTTGCATAAAATAGAGAAAGAAAAGATCAACGAATTGGGTTTATCATTGAAAAAAACTACAAAAAGAACAAATTAAAAACCCTCAATTAAATACCAAATTAAAAATTCTAAAAATAAAAGGGGAAATTAATATAATTGAAAATAAGAAAACTATTGAATTAATAAATAAATCTAAGAGTTGGTTTTATGCAAAAGCAACAAAATAGATAAGCCTTTAGTTAATTTAATAAGAAAAAGGAAAGAGGAAATTGAAATTGTTAGTCTCAAGAATGATAAGGGAGAAGTTTCCTCCAATGAACAGGAAATTAGAGTAATAATTAGGAGTTACTTTCCCCAACTTTATGCCAGTAAGTTTGATAATCTAAAAGAAATGGAAGAATATCTACAAAAATATAGATTGCCCAGGTTAATAGAAGAGGAAATAAATTATTTAAATAGCCCCATATTAGAAAAAGAAATAGAACAAGCTATTAATCAACTCCCTAAGAAAAAAGTCTCCAGGGCCAGATGGATTGACGTGTGAATTCTACCAAACATTCATAGAACAATTAATTCCAATACTATACAAATTATTTGAGAAAATAGGGACAGAAGGTATACTGCCAAATTCCTTCTTTGAGACCAATATGGTGCTCATAGCTAAACTAGGTAGGGTAAAAACAGAGAAAGAAAAGTATAGACCAATTTCTCTAATGAATATTGATGCAAAAATTTTAAATAAGATATTAGCAATGAGATTAAAGAAAGTCATCCCCAGGATAGTACACTATGACCAAGTAGAATTTATACCAGGAATGCAGGGGTGGTTCACTATTAAGGAAACTTTCGGCATAATCAATTATATTAATAAACAAACTAAAAAAAAACATATGATTATCTCAATAGATGCAGAAAAAGCATTTGATCAAATTCAACATCCATTCCTAATAAAAACACTAGAGAGTATAAGAATAAATGGGCTTTTCCTTAAAATGATCAGTAGAATCTATATTTAAAATCATCAGCAAGCATCATTTCTAATGGGGACAAACTAGAACTGTTATAAGGATCACCGAAGATCTGTCACTTTCCACATTAAAGGATCTAAGGGTTTGGAAACAGATATTCCAAAAGGCAAAGGAACTTGGATTGCAGTCAAGAATAAGCTACCCAGCTAGGATGAGTATTATCTTCCAGGGAAGAAGATGGGAATCTAATGATATAGGTGAATTTCACCTACTTCTCATGAAAAGACCAGAACAAAAAATTTGACCTCCAAACACAGAACTTAAGAGAAGCATAAAAAGGTAAAAAGGAAAGAACTCTTGAGAACTATATTTCTACTATGGGTATACTTAAAGAAAGGGTGTATAATTTGATTTTACTTTGATAATATGAAAAAGAAACAAGAGGTGGAAGAAGTATAATACTAAAAAAGAAGGAAAAGGAGGTAAGATAAGTTTCAAAAAAAAAGAAGGTGAAAATAGGGTAACATCTCATGAAGAAGCAAAGAAAACAATATAATTAAGAGAAAGAAGGGAGGGAGAAGAGCACTGTGTGAACCTTACTCTCATCAGATTCGGTTCTAAAAGAGTATATCAGAGACATTTGGTTTCACAGAGAAAATTGAACCTCCTTATAGGGAAGTGGGAGGGAAAGGAGGAAAAGAAAGGGAAAGACTAATAGAAGGGAAAACAGAACAATTAGGGGAAGGGTGTAAAAGAAGGTAGAGGGGCCTTAAAGGAAGGAGGACTGTTTGAGGGAAGTGGTCATCCAAAGCAAAATACAAGGGAGGGAAGAAGGGAGAAAGGGGAAAGGAAAGAGAAAAAAAAAACATAACTTTGGGTAAATAAGAAAGCAGGAAATAAAGAATTAGATATTTTAACTGTGAACGTGAATGGGATGAATTCTCCCAGAAAACAGAAGAATATAGCTGAGTGGATTAAATGCCAGAATCCAAGAAAATGTTGTTTACAAGAAATTTAAATTTAAAGCATAGAGTTACATACAGAGTGAGGGTAAAGGGCTGGAGCAGAATCTATTATGCTTCATGTGAACAAAAAAAGCAGGGATACCGATCCTGATCTCAGATCAAATAAAAGCAAAAATAGATCTAATTTAAAGAGATAAGGAAAGAAACTGTATTTTACTAAAGGGTACCCTAGATAATGAAGCGGTATCAATACTAAATATAGATGCACCATGTGCTATAGCATCCAAATTCCTAGGAGAGAAATTAACAGAGATGCAAGAAGAAATAGCAAAACAATACTAGTGGGAGATCTTAACCTTGTTCTTTCAGAATTAGATAAATCAAACTGCAAAATGAATAAGAAAGAAGTTAAGGTGGTAAACAAAATGTTAGAAAAGTTAGGTATGATAGATCTTTGGAGAAAATTGAATGGAAACAGAACTGAGTTTTCTTTTTTCTCAGCACTCCATAGAACATATACAAAAATTGACCATGTGTTAGGGTATAAAAACGTCAAAATCAAATGTAGAAAAGCAGAAATTGTAAATGAATCCTTTTGAGATCATGATGCAATAAAACTCACATGTAATATAAGGCCAGGAGAAAATAGACCAAAAGTTAATTGGAAATTAAATAATCTAATCCTGAAGAATGAATGGATGAAAGAACAAATTATAGACACAATCGATAATTTCATCCAGGAGAACCTCAATAATGAGACAACATACCAAAACTTGAGGGATGCAGGCAATGTGGTAATAAGGGGAAATTTTATATTTCTAGATGCTTACTTGCATAAAATAGAGAAAGAGAAGATCAATGAATTCGGCTTACATTTTAAAAAAGCTAGAAAAAGAGCAAATTAAAAACCCTGAATTCAACACCAAATTGGAAATTCTGAAAATAACAGGAAAGATTAATGAAATTGAAAATAAGAAAACTATTGAATTAATAAATAAAACTAAGAGTTGGTTTTATTAAAAAAACAAAACAGATAAGCCTTTACTTAATTTAATTAGAAAAAGGAAAGAGGAAAATCAAGTTGTTAGTCTCAAAAATGAAAAGGGAGAACTTTCTGGCAATGAAGAGGTAATTAGAGAAATAAGTAGGAGTTATATTGCCCAAATTTATGACAATATATTTGATAATCTAAATGAAATGGAGGA
>JAJPUD010025354.1:0-17685 GCA_023553655.1 Myrmecobius fasciatus | reverse complement strand
GAAAGTAAAAGAAGAATGCTTCAGTCTACATTCAGAGTTCTTTTTCTTTGTGGAGATAGCATTTTTCATCATGGTTCCTTTGGAATTATCTTGATTCATTATATTAGAGTAGAAAGCCTTTCACTGTTTATCATTGTTAAAATACGGCTGTTAACGTATATAGTATTCAAGTTCTACTCATTTCATTTTGTTTCAGTTCATATAAAACTTTCTAGGTTTTTCTGAGATCAGCTTGCTCATCATTTCTTTTTCCCCTTTTTTATTAAAGCTTTTTATTTTCAAAATACATGAATAGATAATTTTCAACATTACCCCCTGCAAAAGATTCTGTTCCAAATTTTTTCCCACCCTTCTTCCCACTTCCTTCTCTAAAGTATAAATAATCCAATATATATTAAACATGTGCAATTCTTCTATACATATTTCTACAATTATCATGCTGCACAAGAAATATCAGATGAAAAAAGGAAAAAATGAGAAAGAAAGCAAAATGCAAGTAAACTTTAGTAACAATAAAAAGTGAAAATATTGTGTTGTGATACACAGTCAGTTCCCACAGTTCTCTCTCTGGATGCAGATGTCTCTCTTCATCACAAGTCTATTGGAAATGACCTGAATCAACTCTTTGTTGAGAAGAACCAAGTCCATTAAAATTGATCATCACATAATCTTATTGCTATGTCCAGTGTTCTCTGGGTTTTATTCACTTCACTAAGTATCAGTTCATGTAAGTGTCTCTCAAGGCCTTTTTGAAATCATCCTGCTGATCATTTCTTATAGAACAATAATATTCCATAACATTCATATACCATAGCTTGTTCAGCCATTCACCAACTGATGGGCATCCACTCAGTTTCTAGTTCCTTGCCACTAAAAAAGGGCTGCTACAAACATTTTTGCATATGTGGGTCCTTTTCCCTTTTTTATGATGTCCTTGGGATACACACCCAGTAGAGACACTGCTGGATCAAAGGACATACACAGTTTTACAGCCCTTTGGGCATAATTGCAAATTGCTCTCCAGAATGGTTGGATCAGTTCATAACTCTACCAATAATGCATTAGTGTCCCACTTTTCCCAACTCCTCTCCAACATTCATCTTCATCTTTTCCTGTCATCTTAGCCAATTGAGGGAATATGTAATGGTACCTCAGAGTTGTCTTAATTTGCATTTCTCTGATCAATAATGATTTAGAGTATTTTTTCATATGACTAGAAATGGTTTTACTTTCTTCATCTGAAAATTGTCTGTTCATATCTTTTGACCATTTATCATTTGGAGAATGGCTTGAATTCTTATAAATTTGAGTCAATTCTCTGTTTTAGAAATGAGGCCTTTATCAGAACCCTTGGATGTAAATCCCCCCCCCCATTTATTGCTTTCCTTTTAATCTTTTCTGCATTGGTTTTGCTTGTACAAAAGCTTTTGAACTTAATACAATCAAAATTATCCATTTTGTATTTCATAATGTATTCTAGTACATTTTGGCCACAAATTCTTTCTTTCTTTCCCCACAGATCTGAGAGGTAGACTATTCTTTGTTCTTTTAATTTGCTTATAGTATGATTCTTTATGTCTAAATCATGAACTTATTTCTACCTTATATTGGTATGTGGTTAGGTAGGGGTCAATGCCTAGTTTCTGTCATACTAATTTCCAATTTTTCCAGCAATTTTTGTCAAATAGTGAATTTTTATTCCTGAAGCTGGGTTCTTTCGGTTTATCAAGCACTAGATTACTATAGTCATTGACTATCATTTCTTGTTAATCTATTTCTTACTCAAAACCAAATAGTTTTTATGACCACTGCTTTATAATATAATTTCAGGTCTTGTACAGCTAGGCCACATTAATTTTTTTTCATTAATTCCCTTGTAATTCTTGACCTTTTATTCTTCCAGATGAACTTTGTTATTATTTTTTCTAGCTCTATAAAGTAATTTCCTGGGAGTTTGATTGATATGGCACTGAATAAGTAGATTAATTTAGGTAGTATTGTCATTTTTGTTATATTATCTCAACCTACCCATGAGCACTTGCTATTTTTCCAGATGATTAGGTCTGACTTTATTTGTGTGGAAAGTGTTCATATAGTTGCTGACTTTGCCTTGGCAGGTAGACTCCCAAATATTTTATATCATCTACAGTTATTTTAAATGGAATTTCTCTTTCTATCTCTTGCTACTGGAGTTTCTTGGTAACATAAAAATGCTGATGATTTATGTGGATTTATTTTGTATCCTGCAACTTTGCTAAAGTTATGAATTGTTTCTAGTAGTTTTTTAATTGATTCTTTAGGATTCTCTAAGTATACCATTATATAATTTGGTTTCCTCATGATCTACTCTAATTCCTTTCATTTCTTTTTCTTCTTTTGATGCCAAAGATAATATTTCTAATGAAATATTGAATAGTAATTGTGATAGGAGGCAACCTTGTTTCACCATTGATCTTATTGGGAGTGGTTCTAGTTTGTCCCCCTTACATATGATGCTTGCTAATGATTTTAAATAGATGCTACTGATCATTTTAAGGAAAATCATTTATTCCTGTACTTTCTAAAGGTATTTTTAAAAGGAATGGGGATTGGATTTTGTTAAATGCTTTTTCTGCATCTATTGAGATAATCATATGATTTCTGTTAGTTTGGTTATTGATATAGTCAGTTATTCTAATAGTTTTCTTAATATTGAACCAGCCCTGCATTCGTAGTATAAATCCTACTTGGTGTATTATCCTGAGGATAACTTGCTATAATCTTTTTGCTAATATTTTATTTAAGATTTTTTTCATGAATATTCATTAGGGAAATTGTTCTATAATTTTCTTTCTCTATTTTAACCCTATCTTGTTTATCTTATCACTTAGAATATTAGATTTATTGGGATACCATTGGGCAAAATAGCTCCTAATTATTGCTCTAATTTCCTCTTCATTGATGGAAAGTTCATTTTTTTCATTTTGATATTAACAATTTGATTTTCTTCTTTCCTGTTTCTAATTAAATTAACTAAAAGTTTATTTTGTTGCTTTTCATAAAAACATACTCTTATTTTTTGTTTATTATTAGTTCAGGAGTTTTCTTATATTCAGTTTTATTAATATCCCCTTTATATATTTGGTATTTAATTAGGGGGGCTTAATTTGTTCTTTTTCTAGCTTTTTTAGTTGCACTCCCAATTTATTGACCTTCTCTTTCTCTATTTTATGCAAGTAAGCATCTAGGAATATACAACTCCTGAGAACTGCTTTGACTGCATCTCATAAATTTTAGTTTGTTGTCTCATTATTGTCATTCTCTTGGATGAAATTATTGATTGTGTTTATGCTTTCTTGTTTCACCACTCATTCTTTAGGATTAGATTATTTAGTTTACAATTAATTTTTGGATATTTGATTATTAATATTTAGCCCTTTATTACATGTGGTTTTTATTGGTCTGAAAAAGATGCATTTATTATTTCTGCCTTTCTGCATTTGACTTTGAGGTTTTTATGTGCTAATACATGGTCAGTAGGTTCCATGTACTGCTAAGAAAAAAATACATTTCTATCTGTATTCAATTTTCTCCAAAGGTCTATCATACTTAACTTTTTCTAAAATTCTATTTACCTCCTTAGCTTCTTTCTTATTTATTTTGTGATTTGATTTATCTAGTTGTGATAAAACAAGGTTGATATTCCCCAGTAGTATAATTTTGCTGTCTTCTTCTTGTTGCAGCTCTGTTAACTTCTCTAGGAGAATTTGGGTGCTATACCACTTGGTGCATATATGTTCAGTTTTGCTTCATTATCTATGGTATTCTTTAGCAAGATGTAGCTTCCTTCCTTATCTCTTTTAATAAGATCCATTTTTGCTTTTGTTTGATCTGAGATCAGGCTTGCTAACTCTGCTTTTTTTTTTACTTCAGCTGTAGCATAACAGATTCTGCTCCAGCCTTTGACTTCCACTCTGTATGTATCACTCTGCTCTAAATGTGTTTCTTGTAAACACCACATTGTAGGATTCTGGCTTTTAATCCAGTCTGCTTATCTGCTTCTATTTTGTGAGAGATTTCATTCCATTCACATTCACAGTTAATTACTAACTCTGTATTTCCCATTTTCTTATTTTACCCAAGTTATACTTTTCTCTTTCCTTTCTCTCTTTCCCTTCTTTCCAGGGTTTTGCTTCTTATCACCACCTCCCTCAGATAGCCCTTCTCTCTTTCCTTTCTCTCTTTCCCTTCTTTCCAGGGTTTTGCTTCTTATCACCATCTCCCTCAGATAGCCCTTCCCTTTTATAGCCCCTCCTCTTTTTTATCTCTTCCCCCTTCTACTTTTGTTCTCCCTTCTATTAGCCTCCTTCTTTTCTATCCCCTTTCCTTTCCTACTTCCCTATAGGATGAGACAAGTTTCTCTGTGAGTTTAATATGTTTGATATTCTCTCTTTGATTCAAATCCAATGAGAGTAAGATTCACACAGTATTCATCCCCCTCTCTTCTTTCCCTCAGTTGTAATAGGTATTTTTTTTGCCTCTTCACAAGATGTAACTTACCCCATTTTACCTTCCCTTTCTTCTTCTTTCAGTACAATCCCCTTTCCACCTCTAGTTTCCTTTTTTATATCATCACATAAAATCAAATTATACTTGCACCCTCTAAGTATACCCCTAACAGAGTTACAGTTCTCAAGTGTTAAACATTTCATTTTCCCATATAGGAATGTAAACTTTTTGACTTTTAAAAGACAGTTATTTTTTTTTCTTTCCTTTTTACCTCTTTATTGTTCTCTTGCGTTCTGTATTTGAAAATCAAGTTTTCTGTTCAGCTCTGGTGTTTTCATCAGAAATAAATGAAATTGACCTATTTCATTGAATATCCATCTTTTTCCCTGAAAGATAATGCTTAATTTTGGTAGATAGCTGATTCTTGGCTTCAATCCAAGTTGCTTTGTTCTTCAGGATATCATATTCTAGGCCCTTCAATTCTTTAAAGTGGAAGCTGCTAAATCCTGGGTAATCCAAATTGTGGTTCCTTGATATTTGAATTGTGTCTTTCTGGCTGCTTGCAATATTTTCTCCTTGACCTAATAATTCTGTAATTTAGCTACCTTATTACCTGGAATTTTCATTTGGGAGTCTCTTTCAGGAGGTGATTGGTGAATTCTTTCAATGGCTATTTTATCTTCTGGTTCTAAGATATCATGGCAGTTTTCTTTGATGATTTCCTGAAAGATGTTGTCTAGGTTCTTTTTTTCCTCATAGTTTTCAAGAAATCCAACAATTCTTAGATTGTCTCTCCTCTATCTATTTTCCAGGTACCAGTTGTTTTTCCAAGGAAATATTTTACATTTTTTTCCTACTTTTCCATTTTTGGGGGGTTTTATTTGATTGATTCTTGATGTGTCATTGAGTCATTAGTTTCCATTTGTTCAATTCTAATTTTTAGTGAATTATTTTCTTTAATTGGTTTTTTATCTCCTTTCGCATTTGGCCAACTGAACTTTTAAATAGGTTGTTTTGTTCATTGGGTTTTTTTTTCCCTTTTCACAAATTCTGTTTTTCACTGAATTGGTTTCTTTTTCCATTTCATCAAATCTATTTTGTAAGGAGTTATGTGCTTTTTCCATTTCATCAAATCTATTTTGTAAGGAGTTATATGCTTTTTCCATTTCATCAAATCGTTTTTGTAAGGAGTTATATGCTTTTTCCATTTCACTAAATCTATTTTTGAGAAGTTTTCTTCAGATAATTTATGTTTCCTTTTTCAAACTCTCCTGCAAAGTTCTCATTTTCTTTCCCCATTTTTCTTCTAATTCTCTTTTAAAATCCTTTTTGATTTCTTCCAAGAAAGTTTTGTGAGATGGGGACCAACTCATATCACCCTTTGAGGCTTCATTTGGAGATGATAGTGTTCTCAGGATTTGTTATCTATTCTTCTCTGTCTCCATAAAAGCTATCTATGATCAGAGTTCTTTTTGCTTTTTTGCTTATTTTTAAAGGTTGAATTCTGCTCTTAGGGAAAAGGGGAGATTGTCTAAAGCTTCCTCTATAGGTGACAGAAGCTTTAAGCTGCCCTGTGGCCAGTGCTGCTGACTTCTTTCTGATGCTGAGTGGGTGTGGCCAAGTCCTGTGTTATTCTGGGGTTCAGTGGCTCATTATTTCCTTTTTCAGTTGAGTTAGGTGTCTCAAAGATAGTCTGCTGATTCACTGGCTTCTGAACCAGGACAAAGAAGCCATCACTGCTGTATTTTGCCTCAGAGCTTCCTGGTAAATTTCCCTGGTGCCCAGATACCACACAGCCCTGGGTTCCTATACTGGACCTTCACTTAGCTCCCTCCCTCTTACCCCCATGACTGATTGAAACAGACCTTGTTTGAATTTCTTCCAAAATATCTTCTGCTGAAATTTGTTAAACTCCAAATATTTGTGCGTTCTGTCACTCCAGAACCAGTTCAGAGGCTTGATCTTGTGTTGATTTGAGGGAAGCCAGGAAGAGCTCAATTACCTGTCTGCTTTCTACCGTCTTGGCTCTGCCTTCCCCACCCCCACTCCCCTACCGCCACCATCATTTCTTATAACACAATAATATCCAACCATTTTCCAGTTGATGGGCAGTTCTTTGCTATTATAAAACAAGAGCTGCCATAAATATTTTTTGTAAAAATGGATTCTTTTCCCTTTTCTTTGATCTCTTTGAGATAAAAACCTAGTTACAATAAAGTCCTTTGTGCATAGTTCCAAATTGTTCTCTAGAATGGTTGAACTGGTTTACAATTTTATCAATAGTGCATTGATGTCCTTCTTTTTCTCTATATACTTGTCAGTATTTGTCACTTTCAGTTTTTTTCATGTTAGCCAATCTGATGTGTGTGAAGTGACAGCTCACAATTGTTTTAATTTGCAATTCTCTAATCAATAGTGATTTTGAACATTTTTTCCATGTGACTATTGATAGCTTTGATTTTTTTCTGAAAACTAAGGCAGAAGTTCCTAACAATTTTTGTGTATATTGGACCCCTTTGGCACTCTGGTGAAACCTATGAACCTCTTCTCACAACAGTGGTCTTATATGCATAAAATAAAATACAGCATGTTATGAAAGAAACCAATTATGTTGAAGTACAGTCATGTTAATATTTTTAAAAGAAAGAAGCTCACAGTACCCACATTAAAAACCCTTGATTTAAGGGAAGGTAATATATAACTCAAGACACAAAGGGAGCCCAAGAGAACAAGGCAAGGACAACAAAGAAAGGCAACAGCATACCCACCCCCTAAGAAAGAATATCAGCTCCTACCTCTAAAATAATCATATGCCTTCCCCCTTACTGGATCTTCAAACACCTCCAGAGCAATACGGGAAAGGAAGGAAAAGGACACAACTAGGGATATCATCTGAGAAACTCAAGCATCATATTCTTTAGTCTAATTTAAGATGGTCTTGAAAGAAGCTCCCCTCAGGACTTTATATAAGCTCTCACCAATTTAATGGATGGGATCTCCATTTCTATCTTCACTACATTCACATGGGCAGTTTGGGGATCAGGGCATTTCCTGGCAGATCAAAAAGTCTAAGTACTTTCTAAGGACAGGTAGGATCATCATCTGATTGTTTTCTCACTTTTTGGATTGAGGGAGAGAAGGCTCTAATTATTTAGAAAATTGGAAGCTTCTTCCCTGGAGATTAACTCATATAGGAGATTTCACCTGGAGATTGTAGAAAAAGGAGATATACCAGAAAAATATGGGGCAGGAAGAAAAGGGTATCAGGTAAGAGAGGTTGCAACTTGGGCAATAGCATGGTAGAAGAGAAAGACTTGGCCTGAAAAAATAGATTTCTATGGACTATGACATAGGTTTTGTGGAGCCTGGATTATGAGGCAGATTTGAGAATAAAGGATCAAGGATTTGGTCAAGGCAAAGAAAAGTAGGAATAGTAGAATCTACAAACAAGCACTTATTGAGTTATTAGTGTTAGGCATTGTTGGAAGTTATTGACATGAATAAGATAGATTTTTTTGAATTTTGGATATGTTAGAGAAGACTGGATAGATGTTGAAAGATAATGTAAGGGAGTATATATGCTAGGTTCTGTATGAACTGTACAGGATACAAATAATCTAGGAGTTTCTTTTTCTTTTTTTCCTTTCTTTCTTTCTTTTTTTTTTTGCTGAGGCAATTGGGGTTAAGTGACTTGCCCAGAATCACACATCTAGGAAGTGTTAAATGTCTGAGGCCAGATTTGAACTCAGGTCCTCCTGACTTCAGGACTGGTGCTCTTTCCACTGTGCCACCTAGCTGCCCCACTGTAGGAGTTTCAAAGAAGAACAACTTGTTGTGATGTAGAATAATCATAGAAGACTTCTTGGAGGGGATGAAACTTAAAATGGACTTTAAAGGAGGAGCAGGATTTATTTTGATAGGGGAAAGAAGGGTATTCCAAGCAGGTAAGAACATATATGCTAAGTCCAAGGTCAGAAAAATATGTATCATGTTTGGGGAATATGTTATATCACTTTAGTTAGAAAAAGAGGAGATGGGAATAAGCATTTATATAGTGTCTTCTGTGTATCAGCACTTTAATAAACATTATCTCATTTGATCAATACTGAGAGGTATGTGCTATTATATCAGTTTTGTAGTTGAGAAAACTGAATTAAACAGAAGCTAAGTGACTTGTCTAGGGTTACAGAGCCAGCTAGTAAGTGTCTAAGGCTGGATTTAAACTCAGGACTTTCTGATTCCAGGCCTATCCCTATATCCACTATACCACCAATTGCCATTAGAGAGAAATATTTCCATAGGCGTCTGGAATAGGTCAAATGAATAGCATTTACTAAGTGCTTACTATGTGCCAGATACTTAGTCTAAGATCTGAGAATTCAAAGAATGGCCAAAAAAGATAGCCCTTGTCCTCAAGAAGCTTATATACTAATAGGAGAACACAACACATAAAAAGGAACTGAAAAAACTGTGAGAGGTTACTCAGATGAAATGATGACACGTAACAGTTAGGGATGGCTAGTCTTGGTGCTTCCTCAAATTGGAAGTTAAAGGAGGAACTCACAAGTGGTAAAATGGTACTTTAGGGGCAGAAGAAGGCAACTGGAGTATGATGGTGGAGTTTGGAGAGTGAAACAAAGCTGGTCTGGGCCCTTCCTCAAAATGGAAGTCAAGGAAGGAACTCACTAATGGGAGATGATTATTGCACAATGATAGAAAGCTTCAAAGTCAAACTAAGTAGCTTAGACTTTATTCTGTAATCAGTGAGAAGTCTTGGAAGGTTTTTTGTGTTTTGAAAGAACATTTTCAGGTTGAGGTTTTAGGAATATTAATCTGGTAGTTTGCATAGTAGTGATGAGATATGGAAACCATTGATCCCCTAGGACACATCTAAGAATCTGTTCCCTTCATCTGGTTCTGACCTGATGATAGAAAAAGGCTGAAGATTGTTGGGTTTGAGTGTTGGTTGGGGAGCTAAAGGGACACCTCCCAGTCCTGGGAAGATGGCTTTGGAAGAAAGGAACTGGAAAGACTCAGTTCTTACTCCAAGGAGAAGAAGTAAGTAGAAAAAGGGAACTTGCTTCTTAGGGTAGGAAAGGGGGAGAAAAAAGGAGGTTACTCAAGTCACAGCTTCTTTAGAAGGGCACATAAGGATACATAAGAAAGACATGTGTTTCTCTCATTGACTTTATTGAACTAAGGATTTTGTCCTGGAATAATAATTCATTGAGGTTAAAATGTTTGCTTTTTTAGAATACACATGGAACCAGGAAGGGGTGGCAAAGAGTCTCTAAAAGATTATGTTCAGGTGACTTAGGGGAATGTTTGTCCTGTGATTGAGTCTCTGGCCAAAGCAGTGATGGACTTCAGGGACTGACCAATTTGATGCTTGTATTTCCAGGTCCTGTAACAGTGTGGGACAGCCTGGCTCTGGACAGGGATTCTGCTGAGTAAGGATGTGATTCTGGGAACATCCATTCCCTTCCCAAAGCCTCAGTTTTCTCATCTTTAAAATGAGAGGATTGATTAGTCCCTTCCAACGTGAAAACAAAAACCTTCAGAAGCCTAGAGCACTATAATTATATGGGAACTCAATAATTTATTTTATTTTATATATTTGTTTGCTAAATGAATTTTTGTAGACAAGATTCATTGACTTAGATTTTAGAGCTGGAAGAGGCCATGCAGTCCAAACCTCTTATTATATAGATGAGGAATCTTAAGTCCTACAGAGGTCAAAGCAGTTTACCCAAGGTCCAAATAGAGACAGGATTTGATTCCAGATTGTCTGGCTTCAAAATCAGGATTCTTTCCACCATGCCGTGCTTTCTTTCCCAAGTGTGATTTTATGGATATTCAGTAAATTTCTGCAAGGGAGGGTATTTTGAGATTGTATCTACAGAGAGCCATGTGTGTTATGTTACTGAATGGATAGAACTGATGTTGCCAGAGATGTGGAAAAACTAAAGACATTTCTTGGAACAACGTACCAGCTAAGTGTAACTTGTAGTTAAGGACACTGAGTTGTCTCTCCTGTGCCAAGACAGCTGGGATTGAGGTTTACAGTGTTTCATAGAAAGCTTTCACAGGCCAAATTTTGGAGGTTATCCATTGAGGGGTTTCCCGCAGAAACTGCCTTTCAATATTTATGAAATTAACTAGGAGATTAACTCTTAATGACTAAATCTCAGCTTCCCCTTACCCTCTTCTAATATTACATTGCGTTGTGGCTGACTGACATTGTACATGGAAGACAATTAAAGTATATAAGAATTATTTCAGATTAATGATGTATTTATATACTGTAGGTTATTTTGAATTTCTGAACTGTTAAAGATGTTTAATAGGTTAATAGTTTTAATCCATTAATCTAATCTTTTCTACTTGACTATTTATTAAAATATCTCAGTGATATATGACAGGAATGAAAAAGGCAGATGATTTAGAATATTGTTAAGGAATGAGTAACATCATGAAGAAAGGAGACATGAGGGGAATTGTAAGTGGAAAGGCCATTTATGGTGGCAGGGTTGGTGTATTTGGTATGAGGTGTATTTGATTGTACCCGGGTGATAGTAACAGGAGTAGCACACCTTGTATTATGGTTTTTGCTAAAAGCAAGTTGTAATATTTTTTAAAAAGTATTTTCAGTGCCACCCACTTAGTCTGAAACTCAAGCAGCCTCACCACCCTGGAACCTAGCTGTCAAGCTAGAAGCTGTGAAAACAGACCTCTGAGAGGCAAATAGCTGTCACAAAACTTGTGCGTTTCCATTTGTACACGAGGGGAAACAGCCCTCAGGTCTTTATATAGACTTTATTTAAATATTGGCATGAGATTCACAAAAATGAAAATGAACATTGGTTCTGGGAAGATACAGCATGAGGGCGGGCAGGAGAATGTAACAGCTGGGAAAATTAGGAAAGGTCTTTTAGAAGGTGGCATTTGAGCTGATCTTGTAATGAAATAGAGATTCAAAGAAAAGTTGAAGAGGTAAAACATTTCAGCTATATGGGTGATGGCTCATGCAAAGCCTTGGAGGCAGCATAAGGAATGTTTCTTATTGAGAACAACAAAATCAGTGTGTCTGAAATATCCCCACCTTTGGGGGGGCAACAGGGAAGAAGTAATGTGAATGATGTCTGGAAAGAGTTTGGAGACAAATTGGGAGAGGCTTTAAATGGCAGAGGAATATGTAAATGCTAGAGAATCTAGGGATCCATTGAAGCTTTTAGATGGAGGACATTATGTGATCAGACCTGTGCTTTAAGAAAATTCATTTGGCAGCTTTGTGGAGGGTAGATTAAAAGCGGAAATGAACAGAGCTAGGGAGACCAGGTAAAAGGATGTTGCAATTGTCTAGGTGATGAGAGTCTGAATTGTAATGGTACCTATGAGAATGAAGAGAAGGGGATAGTTGAATAAAGGTTTTGGAAGTAGAATTGACCAACTGATCAGACCTGGGGGGATTAAGATAGAGGGAAGAGTTGAGGATGACCTTGAGGTTTTGAATCTGGGCAATGAGAAGGGTGGTGATACTCTTGGCAGAAATATGGACGTTAGGAAGAAGATAGGCTTTTGGGGAAAAGTATGGATTTCTTTTTTGGACATAGTGAGTTTGAGATGTCCAGAGTTATTCAAGTGGAGAGACACATGTATATTTGTTTGTTTTTAGTAGTTTTTTATTTTTCCAATTACATGTAAAGATAGCTTTCAGCATCCAAATTTTCTTTTCTCCCTTCTTTCTCTCTCCCCTTCCAAAGATAGCAAACAATCTAATATAGGTTATACATGTTCAATCATTTTAAACATAATTCACTTTTAGTCTTGTTGTGAAAGAAAAATCAGAACCAAAGGGAAAAAAGTAATAACAAAGAAAAAACAAATAAAATAGGTGAAAATACTAAGCTTTGATCTGTATTCAATCTCCATAGTTCTCTCTCTGGATGCAGATGACATTTTTCTATGCTAAGTCTATAGAATTGTCTTGGATCAGTGTATTGATGAGAAGAGCTAAGTCTTTCGTAGTTGATCATCACATAATCTTGCTATTACTGTATACATTGTTCTCTTGGTTTTGTTCAGGTCACTCAGCATCATTTCATGAAGTGTTTTAAGGCTTTTCTGAAATCAGCCGGTTCATCATTTCTTATAGAATAATAATATTCCACTATATTCATATACCATAACTTATTTAACCATTCCCAAATTGATGGGTATCTACTCAGTTTCCAATTCTTTGCCACTACAACAAGAGCTGATGCAAACATTTTTGTACATGTGGGTCTTTTCCCCTCTTTTATCATCTCTTTTGGATATAGACCCAGTAGAGACACTACTGGATCAAAGAATATGCACAGTTTGATAGACTTTTGGGCATAGTTCCAAATTAGCAGGTAGTTTGTGATATGAGACTGGTGTTGAACAGGTGAGGGCTGTTGGAGTTATTTATTTATAATTGTTGGAGTTATTTGAATAGATGATAAGTGAATCCACGGGAAATTAAGATATTGCTGATAAATGTGTGTATTGAGAGAACACAGCCTGGGGTAGAGCTCTGGGATGGAGGTTAAAATGTGTGTGTGTGTGTGTGTGTGTATGTATGTATCCATACATACACATATCTACCTATATCTATATATTTATATGCATACATATACATAGGGTGTAGGTTACCAATGATGAGATGAAGGAACAATCAGACAGTATAGAAACAAACCTCAAGAAGAGAAAGCTGGTCAACAATGTGAGATACTACAGAGGGATCAAAGATGTCTAAGAAAAGGCCATAGAATTTCATAATTCCCAAAATTGTTGGTCCAAGTTGATGTCCATTGATTGAAGGATTGATAAACAAATTGTGATAATCCACAAACATAATGGAATGTATCATAAAAAGTGATCAAAATGAAAAATAAGAGTCATATGAACTGATATAAATTGAAGTAGACAGAATTGAGAAAATAATATATATAATGACTTCAGCAATGTAAATAGAAAGATTTTAAACAGAAACAGAATGCTTTAATTTTATTGTATGACCAAAGTGACCCTGAAGAAGAGATGAGAAAATATTCCTCATCCCTTCATTAAGAGTTAAACCCTGGGGGGCAGCTAGGTGGCACAGTAGATAGAGCACCAGCCCTGAAGTCAGAAGGACCTGAGTTCAAATCTGGTCCCAGACACTTAACATTCCCTAGCTGTGTGACCCTGGGCAAGTCACTTAACCTCAATTGCCTCAGCAAAAAGCAAAAAAAAGAGTTAAACACTGTATACAGATATGTCAGCTTTGGTTAATATGTTGCCTCCCCTTCTCTTCCTTTTTTATTGTTATAAGGGGAAGCTCTCTGAGTAGTGGAAAAGAGGGAATATATATTTGGAAACAAAACTGATGTAAAAACAAACAATATTTATAATTTTTTTAAAAAGATCATAAGTGACTTTGGAGATGTTGAATATGGTGAAATTGGAAACCAGATTACAAGGGATTAAAAATTGAGGAGGAAGATGAAAAAATAAAGGAATATAACATAAAGTTGCAGATCATAAGCAGATGATACACTGATAAGACAAGAAACTCAGGAGCTACCAATGGAAATACATAATAGAAATTGGATTTGTGAATATTTAATAAAGGTACAAATAGTCTCAGGTACATTCATAGTTCTTGAGAAGGCATTTCTCTATTGACTGAAACATTTGGAAGAAAATTTAAATTATGTAGTTTAGGATTATTTTACTGATAAAGGAACTGAGGTCCCCTAGAAAGGAAGTGACTTTTTCCAAGGTCAGGTAGGAAATAGCAAAGAATTCATTTATAAGAATAACCCTGAGTTTTGTTTGTTTCTCTTTCTCTCCTTTTTTTAAAAGTCAGTTGGGGTTAAGGATCACACAACTAGTAAGTATCCGAGGCTGTATTTGAACTCAGGTCCTCCTGACTCCAGAGCCATTGCTCTATCTATTGTGTCACCAAACTGCTCCTGATCCTGAGTTTTTAAGAAATGCATTTTGTGTTCAAAAGCAAGGAATAGTGATTCATCCTAGAAATAAAATATATACTATATGTGTTTTGCATAAAATACATGTACACATATGTGTTTTAGATATTTGTAATTTATATGTGTATATTGTATACACACAGATTACTCTTCCTTGTTTTTGAACACAGAATACTATTCTTGAAAGTTGTGTGTGTGTGTGTGTAAGTATGGGTAATTCCATGTGTATATTTGTATATGTGGACATGTGTGTGTTTGCATATATATGTTTATATACATATGCATATGTATGTATATGCGTATATATGCATATATATATATATAGAGAGAGAGAGAGAGAGAGGCAGATATAATATTCTCTCTCTCCATACTCACATGATTTTTTGGGGGATGATAGGGGATAGCTAAGACTTGTGATTATACTGGTATAGCATACTCCTAGTAAAGAAATTTCCTCTAATCAGCATCTAATCAGTGTTAGAGGAAAAAAGTTCTTAATATGAGATCTAGGAACTTTAAAAATGTCAATGACTATATTTTAGCATAATTGTTTTCTTTTATAATTGTATGTTTATTATTCACTTATGAACATTATTGTGAGAAGGGATCTATATATTTCCTCAGATAGCCAAAAGGATGTACAATACAAATAAAATTAAGAACTCTGGTTTTGAGTTGCCTGGAAATATTGAGAGTTTGTGTTTTACTCAGGGTCTCATAGTCAAAATGTCTTCAGATTTCTGACTTTAACCCAAGTTTTGAGGACTCTAAGATCAGAAGGCCATACATGATATCACACTCTCTTTCTAATCATTCAAATTAAATTTTGTAAAAATTTGGGTACTTAAGGTTGTAATAAGTTTAAATGAGAGGGGGAAATTCGTTTAAGAAACATAAATTGATAACAGCAGCAAATATTTACATCAAATACATGTTGTTGTATTTGATCTATGCATGTTGTGCCAGATTAAAGTGGTCCATATTGAGGGTTTATTTCCCCCAAAAGAAACTGAATCTAGATGCTGTTACTTTTTGTGGTGATGTGGGCCACACCTCAGACATTCACAAAGGTTTCTGTGGTTGGGATGTTTGTTTCGAATGGCAGTGGAGAATGATTATCCCAGGCAAAAGATATAGAGTCTAGCTGCTTGCTAGAAAAGACTTAGCTGTTTTGAATGTGGCAGACCTTTCTTCGATGAGGTTATGTGAGCTAATTTTCAAAAGAAGATAAGTCAATTTAATTCAGTTTAATTCAACAAATGCTCACTAAAAACACATACTGTGTGGGAGTCACCATGCTGGACCCAGGAGATACAAAGTTACAGCAGTCAGTAGGATCCTGGCTTTTAAGAACCTTTCAGTGTAATGTAACAAACAACTACAGGAGTAATCATGACAATAGAGGTGCTGAGGAAGATCAAGGACCATAACAGGAAAACCTCAATGAGAGGAATAATCACTTTTGGCTGAAAAGTTAGGCTTTTTGGGTCAAAGCTTGAGGAAAAGGAGGTAGGAGTTCTAGTTCTAGGAATAGGAGATGATTGGCCTTGAGATGAGAAGAAAAAGCAAGAATCATGGACAGAGAATGTTCTAATCTGACTGGAAAGTAAAGCCCTTTGAAGGAAGTGGTTTTTTAGATAAGGCTGGAGAGATAGTTTAGAGGAAGATTGTAGTACCTTGAATGCCCTCAGGAGTTTATGCTTGACTTAGTAGATCCTGGAGAGACTTTTGAGTAGATGAGAGGCATGTTTGTAGTGAAGCTTTAGGAAGATTAGTTGGGCGGTGCTAAGAAGAATGGATTGGAGAAGATACAGAGTAGAGACAAGGAAATTGTTATAAGAGATTAAGTAGAATAGTGTCTCACCTGGAAAGGAAAGGCCATCCTGAATTAGAGTTATGAATAATTAGATATTTGGATATAAATCCAATTTAATGTGATTAAAAATATAGTAATTAATTTGAACTATGATCAAGACAGGGTGTTGATTCAGGTCTTGAATCAGGTGTTGATTCATGGTGGTGGCACGAATAAGTAGATTAAAATAATTTGTGATTAATACACTGTGGTCATAAATAAGTTTTATTGAAACACTTGAAAATGTTTGTTCCCTGTAGTAGGTTAAACAGTTCTCCTGCAATCCTGTGTACAATGATAGTTTAGTTAGGATAGCATGTTTTCATAGGATAGGGACTGGCCCTGTGATTTCATTGGCAGAGGGAACTCTCAGCTTGTGTGAACTTCCTCTCCCAATACAGATCAGCAGTTTTAGTGAGTTGCCTCTAATACCCTTGTCCAGAATCACCCAACTATTATATGTCATAGGCAGGTCTGAAACCTGGGTCTTCCTAATTTCAAGTGCAGGTCTATCTACATCTCCTCTTTTTGGTGCAGTGAATATATTTAGAATCTCAAATGGCCACCTTTTCGGTGCAGCACTTTCTCAATGTCAGAAAACTCTTTGGTTTTTTTAGGGGATTAGAAAATGGAGACCTGGGCACTGTGGTATTTGATTCAGTGTGGGTGGCACAAATGGCATTGGTTGGTAAACCCCAAATCTAGCTTAGTGTCAGTTCAAAGACAACAGGCCACTTTGGACTTTTAGACTGCTAGGTGGTACAGAGCTTGGAATTAAATAGATCTGAATTTAAATCCTGTCTCAGATGTTCACTAGCTGGTTGTCATTGGCCAAGTCATTTAATCTCTATTTGCCTATGAGGCAAATAGATGGTTTATTGGCTAGAATGCTGGATCAGGAGTCAGAAGGATTTTAGCTGAAATCTAGGCTCAGACATTGGCTATGTGACTAAGCAAGTCACTTTAACTGTTGCCTGCCCCAGTTTCCTCATCTGTAAAATGAGGATAATAAAAGTGCCTACCTCTAGGGGTTGTTGAAGATAAAATGAGATCTTTGTAAAGTGCTTAGCACAGTACTTGGAACATAGCAGCACTTTCTAAATGCTAGTTATTGTTATTACTTTATACCTCTTTTGGCCTCAGTTTCCTTATTTATAAACCAGGAATAATGATAATACCTCTCTCAGAGGGTTGTTATAAGGGTAAAGATATGACATATTTGTAAAGCACTTTGCAAACCTTAAGTGCTATTATTAAATAGGTTACTACTACTACCACCACCACCACCACCACTACTACTACTACTACTACTACTACTACTACTACTACTACTACTACTACTAC
>JAJPUD010025353.1:6534-17687 GCA_023553655.1 Myrmecobius fasciatus | reverse complement strand
ATTCATAAAGTGCTTGGCGAACCTTAAGCACAACAGAAACGCTGGCTCGCTGCGCCCTCTCCCTGGCAAATTCACCGGGCCTGGAGCCAAGCAGGCAATCTCCCTTCCTCCCGGATTACAAACCGTCCACACTGTTGGAGGAAGGGGCAGCTGTGTTGGCTCTTGGAAGCTGCCAGGAGCCCCGTTGGCAGGGGGAGCCCGGTCCTGGCACAGCCCGCCTCGGTAGCGCTGGATGGGCTTCGGTCTCAGGCCTTGGGGATCGGTGGAAGGGCCCACCCCACACAGATGTTCAGTTTGTCAAGGGCTCGGGTAATTCCTCCTGGATTTTGGCCCACCTCAATTTTCTGGGTCTTAATCCTTGTTAAGAAAATCTCTTTGCCTTGCCCATTGCAATTCGGTTAAGCGGACCTTACGGGAGCGTTCTGCCAGGAGAGGTCCTATGATGTGGCCGAGAGGGCAAGTCCAGCCCTCCGCCTCTATTCCCCGTGGCTTCTTCCTAGCTCTGGCACTTAGAGCTTCCCCTGCCTGGCTTTGCCCCCCAGGAACTCCTGCCCAGCTGGGGTTGGCTTGGCCCCTGCAGCCTGAGACCTGGACACTACTTTTCCCAAACAGCCCCAGGAGGACTCGGGAAATGCCCCCCTCCATATGCAAGCTTCCCCTTTCCTGTGCCCATTGCCCTTCTCAGCCCCTTCTTCCTACCCAACTCCCCAGGCTTCCTCAGTCAAAGTGTTCCAAGTGGACTTTCCCACCACTGCAGAGCACTAAGTCCACCCCAATGTCACAATAGCTATCCCTTTCCCCTTTTATTAGCTTTTTATTTTCAAAATATATGCAAACTTACTTTTCAACCTTCAAAACCCTCCTGTCCAATCTTTTTCCCTGTCTCTTCCCCCCAGCCCCTCCCCTAGACAGCAAGTAATCCAATATAGGTTAAACATGGGCAATTTCCACATTTAGCATGAGTAGCTATCCTTTTATATGGCACTTTAAGGCTTACAAAGTCACGTGACCTTGTTGGATGCTCTCGGGGGACCCATTTACAGAGAAGGAAACAGGCAGATTAAGGCACTTTTCTGGGGTCACACAGCTAGAAAGAGCTGCCCACATCCGTGCTCCTGCCTTCATCTCCTCCAGCTCTCAGCCAACACCAGCCCTGAGAACCCTTCTGGCTACTGAAAACTCAGTGGAGGGGAGAAACTCGAGTTCAAATTCAGCCCCAAATCCCTGTAGCTCCCCAACAAACCAACCTGGGAACCAGACTAAAGTAGGGGCTGTCTCTGTGGAGTACTGCTTCCCTCTAGTGGCCAACTCAGTTAATGACAAGTGAATTCGGCCTTTAGGGCTGATGAGATACCTAGGCTCTTAGGTGATCTGCAGCTGGAAGATATTGAATCCAGCCTCTTTATTTTGAAGATGGGGAAACTGAGGCATAGAGAAGTTGCCAAGACACATCAACAAGCATTTATTAAGCACTTACTTCATGTCAAGCTCTATTAAGGACCAGGAATACAAATCCAAGACAAAGGCAGATCTTTCCCTCAAGGAACTTATATTCTATTGGAAGAATACATTAAAGAGAGCAGAAAACGGGTTGGTGGAAGGGGAGGGCATCTGATTCCTGGTGGAAAAACCGTCTACAAAAGTGGAAATGGCAGATGACCAGGAAGCTCAGGGGGAAACTCACCAATGGAAGAAGGAGCGAAAGAGAGAACCTCTGGGAAGGCCTCTGGGGAATGGAGTTCAAGTCTCAGGGTCAAAGACAGAGCAGGACATAACATCAGAGATCATAGATTCTTAAACTGGAGTGCACAAGCCCCTGGAACTTGTCTGGGAAAAACTATATCTTTATTTTTACTGCTCTGGTTTCCTTTGCAAATCTTTTGCAATTCTTTTTCCTTCCTTCCTTCCTTCCTTCCTTCCTTCCTTCCTTCCTTCCTTCCTTCCTTCCTTCCTTCCTTCCTTCCTTCCTTCCTTCCTTCCTTCCTTCCTTCTCTTTTCTTTCCTTCTTTTCTTGTTCCTTTTCTTTTCTTTTTTTTTTTGCATCAGAAACAACACTCTGAGAAGGAATCCATTGATTTCACCAGATAGTTATCTAAGGAGTCTCTGACACCAAAAAGATTCAGAATTCTTATATTAGATAACAAAATGTCAAGAGCTGAGAAGGACCTCTAAGGTCACCCAATCCAACATTTTCATTTTTTAAAATTAAATTTTATTTTTTCAATTAACAAGCATTTAGTTTCTCATTTATTCTTCTTTTCCCTCTTGAAGGAAAAAAAAGAAAGAAGCAAACCTTTATAACAAAGCTGCATATAAAAGCAAATGATTAAAATGAAAAAAAAACGAGAAAGGAAAATAAACAAACAAAAAAAAACCACAACAAAAAAGGCGAAAATCCTATGCTTTGATCCACATTTAATCTTCACAGTTCTCTATCTGGATGAGGATGGCACTTTCCAGCACAACTCTATTGGAATCAGAACTGAGTGTGGATCACAACATAGTTTTTTTTTCACCTTTTTTTGTTGTTGCTTGCTTGCTTTTTGTTTACTTTCTCATTTTTTTCCCTTTTGACCTGATTTTTCTTGAGCAGCATGGTAATTGTGGAAATATGTATAGAAGAACTGCACATGTTTAACCTATACTGGATTACTTGCTGTCTAGGGGAGGAGTTGGGAGAAAGGAGGGAGAGAAAATTTGTAACAAGGTTTTGCAAGGGTGAATGCTGAAAACTATGCATATATTTTGAAAATAAAAAGCTAAAAATATTTAAAGTCTATTAAAAGTCATTGTGCATTCATATTGTGCTCAGGAAGTTCTGAAAGGCAGACAGATATGTTCTGCGTTATCCCTGCCAAGCCTATGCTTGTAGCACCAAGGTAGTACGCATCTGTTTTGCAGATCTGTGGGGTTGTGCAGACAGATTGGTAAGGTGCTTTGCAAACCTGCAGTGCTGTATAAATGTTCTGTGTAGCTCTCGCTAGCTATTATGTGCTGAGCCCTGGAGCAAACAGCTGAGCAGACCAGGACCTAAGAAGACACTATGGACCTGTGGTCACTGGCTCCCTATGGGCCCAGCAAGAGTGAGGGAGGATTGCAAGCTGCACTGGATATAAGTGAATTAAATTATATAAATTTGACTATTAGGATCCACTTCTCTGGTGTGTGAGTAAATATTTTTTGTGTCTATCTTTGATTTACTTTATTTTTATTAAGTAACTGAGCTTCCTGATTCTTTCTACCCTTGTAGTCGGTCAGATGAGAGAGGTAATGGACTTCCACTTGAGAGATTGGATTTGCCTTGGGGGTTCTGGCTAGGAAGGGTTTGAGATGTCACATTTTAGGACACAAGTAGCTATTATCTCGATTCTACCAAGATTTCATTGTTATAATTAAACTGGCTATGACTTTGAGGTTTGAAAATAAACTAGTAGAATCTGGGATAGGTGTGGCTGGTAGACAAGTGACAGGCTGTGACTGGCAGGTACTCCTAGCTGAAAACTCAGGCACTGTGAGGGAGGGGAGTGCTGTACCAGATCATCCCCTCTGATCTTAGATTTACTTAGAGCAGGCTTCTTACATTTTTTCCTCTTTTGATCCCTTTTTGTCTGAGAAATTTTTGTGACCCCCTGATACAAAATCAAACATTTACTGAAAATAAGTCATAATTTCACAACCCCCCCCCATTCAGTTATGAACCACAGTTTTAGAAGCTAGGGCTTCATATCGTAGGAGGAAGAGAGGGAGAAAAATCTGGAACACAAGGTTTTGAAAATGAATATTAAAAACTATCCTTGGGTATATTTGGAAAAAAAATACCTTTTTTTTTTTAAAGCTAGGCCCTAGAGAACCACATATTAATGTTATCTATGTTCTATTGTATTTTATTTATTTTGTAAAATACTTCCCAATTCCATTTTAATCTGATTCTCCTTGTGGGCCAGGGAGGGAAAGCAAGTCCCTTTTAAAGGATTGCACAGGATCTATGAAATTATTTTCATTTTAAAGAGACATGAAAGGAAACCCCAAATCATAGATTTAGACTAGAAATAAGATGGATTTATTTCCAGGACACTACAGGGAGAAAGGCTGGTTCTGCCCACCCTCACAGTGGGGTCCACCCCAAACTGCAGCCTTTAAATGGAGATTTCCGATTCTTAGAAACTCATTGAAAAAACTCTTAATAGGGGTGCTCCTGGGACCGGATCCCATTCTTTGGAGACCCCACTGGAAGTTTTCCTTGGGTTTCTTGATGGGGGGAGGTCCCCAGCCCATCATCTTATTTTCTCTTGATCTTGAAAGTCTTCCGGTCTCCCAAAGAAGCCTCATGCATCAGTTGTTTTCTGTAGGTGGCTGCCATCCCAATTGAATTGGGCAATGTCTATCCTGTGCACCAGTTGGTTTCCTGTTTGGGCCCACTCATCCCAGCACACACACTCACCCTTCATATCCGGCAATCAAAGCAATGAGCTTCTCATGATGGAATTTCAGACATTGGGTCTCTTGGGGCTCCGAACAGCATATCCTTTTGGGGATGGTCTGCTCCACCTGTGGAAGGCCAGCATAAAGGACTTCTATATAAGGAAGCTTTGAGGGAAGAAGCAGGCCCCAGGCTTGTGCAGGCCACAGGAAGTAGGCCCAGGGGCCCTCTTTCAGAGGTAAGGAGCTAGTGATTAGCGCCTCAGTTCCCAGGCTCCAGCATTCCAGGCTGACTTCACAGCCCCAGGCTTTCTCTGGTCGGATCCCTAACAGATCTCCCAAAGATTCCAAAGTCCTCCTACCTTCCCAAGCTGGCCAGGCTGACCTCTGGGCTATAGAGGCTCTGGAGACCCCCAGCAAGATGGCTTTATCCAGATTCCTGGCCAGACACTATAGTCCCAGCAGCCACCATGATCCAGGATCTGGGGCTCACAAGGTCTGACCTTGGGGCAGCTTGAAGGATGAAAGTGATTGGAGATGAGAGACTGCTGGTGGCTGCCTTCAATGCCATTAGAGGCTTGCCTATCTCTAATATCCCCGTTGAGGATTTCAAATGACCAACAAATTAGGACTTTTCAGGGAAGAAGAACTAAAGTTCTCTGTAATTTGGGGGTCTGCTTTTGTGTTAAAAAAATAGAACCATCTCCTTCTCTGATTGGCAAGGATAGGTAAAGTCATCATGGGTGGGTCATTAAAAGTCAGTAACAGTGTGGAAATAGGCCTGAATCAGGAAAACATGGAGGCTTGAATCTCCCCTCGCGCATTTCCTGCTCTGAGAACAGGAGAGTTCTTGCCTCTGGGATACAAGGACAATATTCTTCTCACTCCCACAAGCAGAAGCAGCTCTGGACATCCCAAGTGATTGTTATCAGGACAACATGGCGGGAATCGGGGAACTCTAGATAAACACACACGGGAGTTCAGAGGTCAGGCCTTTAGTCATAAAACGCTCAAAACAGAGTGGTGAAAACAGGTTGCTGGAAAGCATAAAGATGGTGGAGTCGCTTTTTCTTGGGAAGGCTGCTGTTACTGGAGGGGGGGGGGGGGACGGGGGGGGGGGGGGAAGGGGTATAACTAGGCCTGACTAAGGACTAGTCTCTGATTAACTGTAGCCAGGACCAACAGCATGACTCAAAGCTAAGCTATCATGTCCAGAAAGCTCTGAGCCCATTTCAGAGGGTCCCTGATCAAAGGCAGGGAAGATATCTTAGGGATCATCAATTTCAAGTGCCCATTTTAGAGATGTGGAAACCAAGTCCCAGTGAGGTGTCCCAAGTCACTCAGATAAAAAGCCATCTGGGGCAGGATGTGGGTTCCTTCAATCAAGTTGAGCTCTGTGTTCCCTACCGAGCTCCTAATTAAAACTCTACTGTGTCACAGGTGAACCTTGAAGCCCATTCCTTATATGGAATATATGGATAATCTTAGATAAATAGGTTTAGATAGGGGAGCAGGGGCTTGGCTCAGAGCACTTCCTGGCTTCCCGGCCAATGAATCTCTCCATGATCCATGAAGTTTCTCTTCTAAAAGACCTAAAAATAGTCACAACTTCATCATGTCCCCATCACATCCATAGTAGATTCTAAGTGTGACCCCAAATCAAGGTCTTGCGCTAATAAACATTACGCACAAACATTATACACAATTCACAATCATTTTATTTATCTTCTCAGACTTTAGAAGCCTTTTAAAGAAGCAGACGGTTTAATGGGCCAATTTTCTGTTAAGGAAATTGGTTTCAGAGTGCCATCTACACCCAGAGAGAAAACTTATGAAGATTGAATGTAGATCAAAGCGTAGGATTTTCCTCTTGTTTGCTTGCTTTTTCTTTTTTCCCCCCTTTCGATCTGATTTTTCTTGCGTAGCATGACAAATATGGAAATATATTTAGAGGAATTGCATGTTTAATCTATATCAGATTGCTTGATATCTTGGGGAGGGGGAGAAAAATTTGTAATGAAGTTTTGCAAAGGTAAATGTTGAAAACTATTTTTGCATGTATTTGGAAAAAAATATTAAAATTTAAATTAAAAAAAAGGAAAAAGGGGGAAAAAGGGAAATTGGTTTAGGAAAGTCTGACCTAGTGACCTGACTTTGCAAAAATCACGTCTCATTAGCAGCATCCCTGGTGTCCTGACTGCTAATCCAAGGTCCTGTCCACTACTTTACACAAGCTTACTCAACAGCATCCTATATATTGGTAAGAGAAGGTGAGCCAGGACAGTGGGCACACAGCACATGTAAACTTCTCATGGGAAGGAGAGCTTCCCTTTCTTTCTCCAAAAGCCCAAAAAGGGGCCAAGCTCATGCCAAGGATCAATATTTTCTTTTTTTTTTTTTTAACTCACTGGAGCATCAAAGTTCCCAGAGACTCCAGTAGTGAAGGTTTAGAGGACAGAAGTCTTGTGTTGCTCCTTTGGTTTAATTTCGGTTTCCCAAGTCCGGCTACCTTATAGCCAAGCCTGGCTTTCCTGCTACAACATTCCACCCTCAGCCTGTACAAACCTCAGCAGCGGGGAGGCCCCTGCCCCTGGGGGCAGTCCTGGTGCTCCTGGACAGTTCTGATTGGGAGGAAGTTTTCCTGCTCCATTGCCGGTGCACTTCCTGACAACTTTCCCCTCACCCTCCCATCATCTTGGTCCTGCCCTCTGGGACCCAGCCAAGAAGTCTCAGCCTTCCTCCAACCCACAACCCTTTGCACACTTGGAGATGGCTCCGGCATTTCCCCATGAACCTCACCCTGCTCCAAGGGTCAAACCCCCATGCTTTCAACTGATTCTCAGCCTGCTGCCTGACCGCCAGCTTTCTCCATCTTCCAATTCTAGAAAGGAGTGGCCTTCAGTGCTGGAGGAGGTACAGTCACTGACTGAGCAAGGGCTACCCAGGGGAGACTTGCTCTGGGCTGAATTTGGACGAATCTCCCTGGGAGCACTTTCTGGATGTCATCAAGCGAGCATTCTGAGGCTGGTCCTGGGTTCGAGGCCCCGTTCTCCCATCTGCTCCCTGGCTGTCTTGGACAAACTGCTTAAATCTCTCTGGCCTCTAGTATCCTCGATGAAAGAAGGCGATATTGGACAGGATGAAGATCCCTCCTCAACATTTCTGACCCTGTGACCACATTATAGATTAAACACTGGAAATGACATGAAACTTTGGATTTTTGAATATGAGACTAAGGGAGAATTTAGGGGATTATCTTGCTCAATATTTCCTCCCCCCTTGTTTTTTACAGATGGGTAAACTGAGGCTCATAGAAAGAAAAGAACCTAAAGCTCCAGGTTAGAGACACAGGTCTCCCTACTCAATTTCAAAACAAAGCTCTAGTTCTCCTACTAACCAATTCTTTTCTTTTACCCAACCTAGTGGAAAATACACCCATATTTTGCTATAAAAAAACAACAAAAGCAAGTGGGCAAAGAGCACAGAATGAGAAAGATCGTGTGGTCTTCAAAATTTTAAATTCTAATGGTACAGATGCCCCCGGAGCAGCCTTGATGAGGGGAAGGTCCTTTCTTTCTCCTTCCAACAAGGGCTCTGTACTTCCTCTAGGCTGTGCCCTATCCAGCAGGGAGAGGCTGTGGTCCCCATCTCAGTGCCCAACTCTGGCTCTAGCTCTGCTAGGGCCGCAGGGAGCCCTGGGCCTTTTCTAGAATGTCTTCTCGGATCTTCGGGTAGTTGGGGTACTCCTTCAGTACCTAAGGACCAAGGGACAGGTTGCCACCATGAGTAAGGGCCCGCCTGCTGGGCCAAAGGCAGGAACTGGTCTTAGGTCAAAGAGGGAGCTTACACTGTGGCAAACCTCGATGGCTTCCACAAATCTTTTGTCTTTCAGGTAGTTGAAAGCAAGTTTGAAACCTGGAGAAGAAAGCACAAGTGATCGCCTTGGACTAGTAGTCCCCAGGAACTGTCCACGGTCTCTCTCATCCCTCCTTCCAGGCTTTGGGTGGCTCCTGGAGGGCTTAGCCCACTCTAGCCAGTCCCAGCCTAGTACAGCCAGACCCAGTTCAGCTCGGCCCAATCAGTCCAGCCAGGCCCAGCCCAGTCTGATTTAGCCAGGCCTACCCAGTGCAGCCTGACCCAGACCAGCCCAGCCCAGTCTGTCCAGCCAGGCCCAGCCCAGTCTGATTTAGCCAGGCCTACCCAGTGCAGCCTGACCCAGCCCAGCCCAGCCCAGTCTGTCCAGCCAGGCCCAGCCCAGTCTGACCTAATCAGGCCCACACAGTCCAGCCTGACTCAGTCCAGCTCTGCCCACCCAGTCCAGCTAGACCCAGCCTAGTCTGACTTAGCCAGGCCCACCCAGTCCAACTTAGCCAGGCCCACCCAGTCCAGTCAGGCCCAGCCCAGCTCTGCCCACCCAGTCCAACTAGGCCCAGCCTAGTCTGACTTAGCCAGGCTCACCCAGTCCAACTTAGCCAAGCCCACCCAGTCCAGCCAGGCCCAGCCCAGTTCTTTTGATAGTGGAGAAAGCCAATGGCTGCTCAGACTTCTTGGTGTCTTCTGAATAAGGTGGGGAGGGGACAGTCCTTCTCAGGCCAAGCCCGCCATGCCCGAGCTGGGCTCCTCAGGGGCAGGCTCACGGGGGCGTGGCGGCTCACCGATGGAAGGGTTGGCCTGGTTGCTGTACTTCCAGGCCAGCTCATAGTTGCTCGCTGCGTCCTTGTAGGACTGCTCCTTCTCCATGATGAGGCCCATGTACTCATAGGCTTTACAACATGACTGCAAAGATGGCGGCTGTTAGAGTCGGGTGGCCGGGTCTCCAGGACGGTCCGCGGGAAGGAAGGACTTGGGCCCCGGAGCCCTGGGTGGGAGCTGACCATGGAGCCTCCACAAGGTCTAACCTGAACCCTTCATCTGACAAAGGCAGAAACTGAGGGCAAGGGAGCTCCTGGCAAGGCTGGGCCTAGAACTCGTGCAGGTGTGTGATTTGGATCAAATAGGAGAGGAGATGGGGTCTACACTGATGGCACTTAAGAAAGCAACCCCCCGGGACTCCCCCTGTACCCCCCATTTAAGAGCAGGCAGTGTGGGCTGTGGAGGGAGAGCTGACTGGCTTCCAGTCCCTTCTCTGACCCAGATGGCAGCTGGGAGCCTGGCACAGTGACCCGCGGGGACACCGAGGGCCTTCCCCTTCCTCCTCGGACCCCCGCCTACCTTGTTGTACTGGACGCAGCGGCGAAGGAGCTCGGAGGCGATGTCGAACTTGCCGCTCTGGCAGTAGATGTCGGCCAGGAGGATCCAGCTCTTCTCCAGGTCCTCGGCGTCGGCCAGCGCCCAGGGAGCCTTGGCCAGCCTTTTGAGCTGAGTGCGGGCCTTGGGGATCTGCTTCAGGATCATGTAGGCCTGGGCCATGGCCAGGAGGGCCGGAACGCTTTCTTTCTGGGAAAAACCAGCCCCCAAGAGCCCCATGCCAGCCCACGCAGAGGCCCCGGGCCCTGAGAGCCCGGGCACGGCGCCACCCATTTGGGCTTCAAAGGGGAGGGCGCCTTTCTTCGGTGGCCCGGGCCCCTCCCTGGATGCCCCGTGCTCCATAGCTTCCCCTGAGCCCCAGCACGTCGGGGCTGCGAGCACCCCGACCCGGGGGCTCCGTGGCATCCTTCGGAGCCCCTGGCTGCTAACCTTCCTTGCGTGGAGCCCTCCGGGGGGCAGGGCCGAACCGGCCCCAGGGCCCAGAGGACGGGCGGGGCAGGAGGGCAGGCGGCTCCCGTGCCAGTGGAGCGCCAGCCATCCCCCCTCTGGGCACGGCATGCCCGTGAAACTGTTCAGAGACAGGGGAGATGCTCTCGCAGAGAACGAGCAGCGCACACGCATGCACACATGCACACACACATGCACACACGTCCAGAGAGCAGAAACGTGCAAGCACACACATAACGTGTTCATGGTGCAACATGCATCCAATACATACATGCACATTCCTGCAAGGCACACGTGTCCAGAGAACAGCACAATGCACACACACACATGTGCAAGGGCACACTCACAAAGAGCAGAACCTGTGCAAAGTGCAAACACACATGCACACACAATACACATGCAAACACACACACGCTCACATAGAGCAGCACAGTGCATGCGCACACATGTGCAAGCACACGCTCACATAGAGCAGCACACATGCAGAGTGCAAACACGCATGCACACATGTTCACAGAGCATCACACACATGCAAACACATACGCTCACATAGAGTAGCACAATGCACACACATGTGCAAGCAACACGTTCACAGAGAGGACATAAGCACATCCATGCCCGTGCAAGCACACACAAACTCACCAGAAAGCAGCACACATGCACACACAAGTACACACATGTTCACAGGGGGACACATGCACACACATGTGCAAGCACACCTGCACACAGGTTCACAGAAAGCAACACACAAGCACACTCATGCTTGCAGTGCCACATGTTCACAGAGCAGCACGATGTACACACGGCACACATTCACCCATGTGCACACATGTGGCAAGTGCCCCTTTCAGGGTGCTTAGCAGCCCTTCCCTCGCCAGGCGTGCCCGTGCCCGGCCCCAGATGGCAGCCCCCCAGCCCCTGGCTCCCCGCAGCCCCTCCCTGGCCAGGTGTGCCCATGCCCAGCCCCCACTGGCAGCCCCCCAGCCCCTGCCCCCCTGCAGCCCCTCCCTCGCCAGGCGTGCCCGTGCCCGGCCCCGGCT
>JAJPUD010025352.1:0-17687 GCA_023553655.1 Myrmecobius fasciatus | reverse complement strand
TTTCCTAGGAGATATTTCATATTTTCTTCTAATTTTTCATTTTTTTTGTTTTTGTTTGACTGATTCTTGAGTCATTCACTTGCATTTGTTCAATTCTTATTTTTAAAGTGTTGTTTTCTTCAGTTACCTTTTTAAGCTCCTTTTGTAACTGGCCAGTTTGTTCATTGCCCTCTTTTTCCACTTCACTAATTTTATTTTTCAATAAATTGGTGTCTTTTCCATATCTCTTTTGCAGGGCATCATATCCTTCTTGCACTGATTTCAGTTTATTTTCTCATTTATCCTCCAGCTCTCTTTTGAGGTTCTTTATGCAATCTTCCAGAAAGGCCTTTTGAAAAAGTTACCAGTGATGGTCCTTAATAACTTCCTTTGGAGTTTTGTCTAAAGGAACCTCAGGATCTGGGGTCATCACTTCTTTCTCTTGATAAAAGCTGTCTATTGTGAGAGCTCTTTTGCTTCTTCATTTTTTTTAGACAGCGTGGATATCTCTTTAAGGTAGGGAAAAAAAAACGGTGGCTGAAATGGCGGCTGAAGATCTTTGCCCTGGGGCACTTTGATGAATTAACTTAAGGTGCTGGGCCGGTGGGGGCTAGGACTAAATCTGAATTACTCCTTAAACAAGGCAAGTCTGCCAGAACACCTGCCCCCAATCAGGGTAGAGTGTCCTGAGTGCCTCAGATAAACTGCAGGTGTTTGGAATTTGGAGTTTGGAGTTTGGAGTTTCTGCCACAATAAGCTGAGCTGAGTCCCACCCTCACTTCCGGCCTACACTGGAGTTCTCTGGCACCAGAGTCCTCTGTTTATCCCTCTGTCTGAGTTAGACAAATCTGATGTGAAGTTCTTCAAAGATATCAGCAAGCAGTGTCCAAATATTTCTGGATTCGTTGACTTGAAATTCAGTTCCGAGGCTTATTTTATTGTTGAATTGAGAGAAGATTGAAGGAGGACACAGAGAGTCACCTTTTCACTCTGCTATCTTGGCTCCCCTTGGCCTTTTTATACTAAGGTCTTTAACAGTTCTCAATTTGACTGAGGAAACTGCCTATTCAATGATTAAGACTAAGAAAGGAAAAAAAGGCAAACTATGCTCTTTTTTTATCTAGTCAAAAAAAATCTATCCTAGCAGGGAAGACCCTCAGGATTTCTGGCCAAAATAGAAATAATTGCTATTTACATTCACTCTGAGGCCTTAATTGTTCAAACAAAGCCTCAGACTTTGGAGGAAGTGCTTTAAGAAGGAAGGCAGAAATACTTTTTTAAGTGTTTCCTGTTTGTAAGGAATTTATTTTAATTCCTGAATTAAGGAGAGAAAGTTGTATTTATATTCTATTCTTAGAGTAAGTATTCTTATACTTCAGTGATTAAAGCAGCTTTAATCATTTTTATGATTTCTATTGAATTTTAAACCAAAAAACAATAGTAACCTTGAATCTGCTGGCCTAAGATTTTGGCTTAGCTCGCAGTATCTTTTTAATTCAAAAATTCTGTGATTTTGAATGAACAAATAAGGTATTTTTGCTTTAGTAGTCCAAGTTCACAGTGCTTTTAATAATGTATAACTTGGGGGATGGATTTAAAGACCTGAAAAATATTATTTAAGGTATCATTGGGTGAAAGGTAATAAAGGACAGAAATAAAGTGGTTGCAATGAGAAAGGAATAATAATTAACATGTATGTGTATATATATGTATATATATGTATATATACATATATATATTTTCTTCTTATTAGAGATCCACAAAAAACTTCCTTTACAACAATATTATGAAGTAGTTAGCACAAGTATTATTAATCCCATTTTACAGATGAGAAGAGTGAGTCTCTGAGAGATCAAGAATATGTAAGGCCATAGGACTGAAAAGTTTCACAGCCAGAAGTCAAAGTCAAATCTTTCTGATTCTAATAGATGCATTTTTATATGTACAATATGGGTTAAATATAAGAAATAATTTGTCAGTTGGCATTATTTATAATTGCCCATTTAAATGCTGTCAAATCTATCAAATAAAATTATTTCAATTTCAGTGTTGTTTACACTGCTACTTTTTAGAGTAATTAGTTAATATTTTCAGTCCTTTAATTATACTGTCAATTCAAGTTAATTAAACTATGTCACCTTCTAAGAGGTGAATATTTGTCTTCTTGTCACAACTGGAAGGCTCTTTGACCTTAGTTTCCTCATTTCTAAAATGATAAGAAAGAATTAGATGACCTTTGAGATCCCTGTCAAATTTAGCATCCTTACATCAAGCTAAATGATTCAATAGTTATTTTCAGTTATTTAAATATAAATTTAAAAAGAATGGGGACTAAGATTCCTGTTGTATATCATTTGGTATTAGAGTTTCATCATTCTTATCCATCTTGATTTTTAGCAATAAGATTATATGTAAAATTTGGAAAAGACTAACTTCGGATCCTTACAAAGTTTATGATTTGATCCCTAGATGATTTCTGTCTCCAGAGTCAAAGGTTGACAAGAGATGGATATATATCTAAAATAAAGCAAATTAAATGAACAGGATCTTAAGTGTTCCTTTGAAAAGCTTAAACAAGGTTAAATGGTAATTAAAAGGAGAATAGATGTGCTTAAATGGTGCTGGATCTTCATGAAAAATATTTTGTTGAGTCATTTAGATTTGTAATGCAGAGGAGAAAGCAGTTTTATGCAAGCTCCCTAATGGGACCACAATTTTAGGTGACCTAATAGAGGCATTATTCCTTATTCATTATTTCTGGCCAGTGTAACAAATTATGGTGTCTATAACCAATTAGCATCCCACTATAGGCTAATCAGATACTTTTCAAAATGACAGTAAGTTTCTACTAGGAAAATAAAGGGGAAATAGTTTTAGAGTATTGAGATCTTTGCTAGGAAAACCCTCACCAATGATAGGATATAAATGCCGTAAAAAGAACAGTGGCCCTGGGACAGGGAAATAATTTCTAGAGGCATTAAATGGAATATAGGTCAGTGTTAAATGTCAAATATACACATACTCCAATTCACAACTTTTTCCTATGGTTAGTTTGAAGAATTGGGAGAAGAGATAAGTATTTTCATATACCCTCCTAATAATGAACCATTTTGTCACTGGTAATGTTATTCAATAATGGTCAAGCACCAGAAGGTAAAGTGTTTGGTATTTGAGACTTAGACTAGCTAAGTTTGGAGGATGATTAACTGAATATATGTGTGTGTGTGTGTATATATATATATATATATATATATACACATATAGATCCATCTATCTATCTACCTATCGAGAGATCTATCTCTCTCTCTATATATGTCTATCTATCTATAAATAGATAGATAGATAGATATACACACCTTTCAAAGATTATCTACTGTGGAGTCATAGAAGATTTTTTATGTACCAGTAGAGGAATTTTTTGTCATATGAACAAAATACAGAAATTCTTGGAATATTAAAATAGATTTTCATTTTTGTAAGGACTGGCCTAATGCTAGACCCTACCTCATAGATTTTTCTTCATATTTGACCACTATCAGCTCATTTATGTACCGAGAAGTTCTTATGAACCCAGTAACAAGTTCAGTCAACTTCATTTAGGCAATAAATGCAAGACTTTACTGATCATAATAGGTATGGCAAACTTAATCTATTCCAGGTATGCAAAGGCTACCAAATTTTTCAATCCATGATGATCTTATGATTGATGGAGTTAGTGAGTGGCAGTCCAATCCATCTGCTCACTGATTCTTTCTAAGTTTTCCCTCCTACTTGGTCTTTGCAAATTTGCCCAGTAACAATAACTAAGTATATTCTTGCACAGCAAGATAAATTTGGAAATATGTATACATATATTCGATTTGTCAAGCATTTTAACATAATTAACATGTAGTAGACTTCCTGCCATGTAGGGGAGGGGAGGGGACTAGGGAGGGAAATTTGTAATGGAAAGCTTTGTAAGGGTCAATGTTGAAGTATTACCCATACATATGTTTTGCAAATAAAAAGCTTTAATTAAAAAAATAATTAAGTATAAGGGCTTTGAGGGGCCCCTGATCAGAGATCATTTACTACCCTATGCCCATGCTGCTGCCAAGGTTGGAGGACTGAAGACTATGGCAGTGAAGCCACATGACAGAATACATTCAAATAATAATCAGCCCGATGTGATCATTTGAGTACTTGTGTACCTTTTTGGCACCTTACCTACCATCCTCCCAGTCATCATCTTTAACATTAACATGGAGGTATAATTGAGTGCAAAGAAGGCTTGATATGCACTCAGGATGACCTAGACTCCAGCTCTACCTCTCATACATAATAATTGTGTGATGAAAGGAAGTCTCTCAATTTTTCAGTATTCTCTGGAAATTCTCTAAGATTATGAGTTATATATAATTCCTCAATCTATATCATAAGAGGAAGTTTCTACAAAAAGAGCTTCCTATACCTATGAAATTGAAGAAATAGAAATTATTTCTGCCTCCATATATTCAGTATAGATAGATAGAAAGAAGGAAAGGTAGATACATGGATAGATAATTGTCTACTGATGTTTGGAGAATACATGCATGTATACTTGTTCAGTGTTTGTGCGTATGTTTGTGTGTGTTAGTTGTTTCCTTAATTGACCATTTATAAAATGAGATGGTTGAACTAGAATATATCAAAGATTCCTTCCAACTGTAACATTTTAATTTATGGGACAATATTTTGTCCATTTGATAAATCAATCAGTCAACAAATGCATATTGAAAGCTCTCTTACCATACATACAGATACATGTGTACACACATATATAAATACACACAAACATATGATACATATACAGTGTATGTATATATGTGCATCTACATATATGTATATACACACACACACACATGCACGTATCTGTCTTTGTAGTTTGCCCTTCATTCTTGAAGCAGACCATGACATCTGGGAGGTGATACTAGGATATGCAAGTGAATTGGATTTAAGTGGGGGAGGACTGGCCAAGATCACCTGCCTTCCCTTCTCCTCCAGAGCCATCTGGGTTCAGTGGCCAGATAGAGATCAGAATGACTGGAGATGTCCCATATACATATACATGTTTGTACATGTGTATGCGAGTATTTACAAATATATACCTGCATACACATAAGGGACAGTGTGTTATGCATTATAGTGGACAGAAAATTGACCTCCAAGACAAGAAAACCTGGTCTCATCTCAAATTTTGTCTCTGTTATGTTTTTATTGTATAGCTTTGGGCAAGTCACTTAATTTTTCAAAGATCTCTCAAAAATTTCTCAACTAAGAAGAGGTGACAACTTCCATGATTAGAGGGAATTTTTGTAAACAGGAGTTTCTTGCACTAAAGTCAGGTTCTATCTTCTCTCTTTCTATGTATAACTACATCATCTGTTTCTTTTGTTGTTTGATTGTTTTCAGTCATATCTGACTCACTGTAATTCCATGTAGTGTTTTCTTAATAAAGATACTAGAATGGTTTGCCACATCATCTGTATTTATATATAATTTTTAAAATATCTAAATCTATGGATTGTTGATATGAACAAAGGATATGAACAGACAATTTTCAGATGATGAAATTAAAACTATTTCTAGTCATATGAAAAGGTGCTCCAAATCACTATTGGTCAGAGAAATGCAAATTAAGACAACTCTGAGGTACCAATTTAGCCAAATTGACTAAAATGACAGGAAAAGACAATGACGAATATTGGGGGTGATGTGGGAAAACTGGGACACTGATATATTGTTGGTAGAACTGTGAATGGATCCAACTATTCTGGAGAACAATTTGGAACTCTGCTCAAAAAATTATCAAACTGTGCATATCCTTTGACCCAGGAGTGTTTCTGTTGGCCCTATATCCCAAAGAGATCTTAGAGGAGGGAAAGGGCCCCACATGTGCAAGAATGTTTGTGGCAGCCTTTTTTGTAGTGGCTAGAAACTGGAAACTGAATGGATGCCCATCAATTGGAGAATGGCTGAATAAATTATGGTATATGAATGTTATGGAATATTATTGTTCTGTAAGAAATGATCAGCAGGATGATTTCAGAGAGGCCTGGAAAGACTTGCATGAACTGATGCTGAGCGAAATGAGCAGAACCAGGAGATCATTATACACGGCAACAACAATACTATATGATTATCAATTCTGATGGACATGGCTCTCTTCAACAATGAGATGTTTCAAACCAGTTCCAATTATTCAGTGAAGAAAGCCATATACACCCAGAGAGAAGGATATGAAATGTGGACCACAACATAACATTTTCATGCTTTCTATTGATGTTTGCTTGCATTGTGTTTCCCTTCTCAGATTTTTTTTCTTGTAGATCCAACTTTTCTTGCACAGCAAGATAATTGTTAAAATATGTATACATATATTCGATTTGTCAAGTATTTTAACATAATTAACATGTAGCAGACTTCCTGCCATTTAGGGGAGGGTGGGGACTAGGGGTGGGATTTGTAATGGAAAGCTTTGTAAGGGTCAATATTGAAAAATACATAAGTTTTGCAAATAAAAAGCTTTAATAAAAAAATTTTAAAAAAGAAACTACATAGTAACCTAGAATTTGGCAGCCCTTTGCAACATGTGGACCCGTGCTACATAAAGTATTATTTTATTTTTAGATCTCAATAAAAGCAAATTATACTTGTAAAAAATAAATCTTTGGATTTGTCTTTATTGGAAGTTTCTGGTGAATAAATCAGAAAATTATTTCTACCAATGAATATCAGTACCTGTGATTTGTAGTGTTAGAGAATTTCCGTGGAGAAGCCAAATGATTGCACTGTGAGTATGTGAAAAAGACAGCATATCTGATTCTAAGGGACTGCTCTTCATCCACTATGTTATGGTTGCTCCTTATATTTATTATTATTGTTATTTTTTATTTTTGAGACCCTTTCTAGTCTAATATTCATAATTCTACATAACAGTAGCATAAAATGTGCCAAGAATACATAGTACAAAAAAAAATCTCATATACTGGAATTGAGGAAAAATGGAGGGATAGCCCAAATATTCTATTGGTAACCACAAACTATTAAAACATAAGAAAAAAAAGTTTTGGAATTCTCTCTGAAGGATTGTTGTAAAGACATCACAAGAATTGGAGAGAATAAGAAAAGCTAAATAAGTTGTCTTCACATTGGCACCTACATAAATGAAATCATGTATCTATTAATGTGTTTTCACAGTATCTATTCCCACACAAGGCAAGGAAGAGAGGAATTAAAAACTCAATTATACATATAATCAAGAGGTCACATTATTTGGCCATCAGGAAAGAAGATGATAGTTTTATTTCCATCTTTATAATTGGAATATTGTGGCCTCATCCTTTTGCCCTTATTTTGACACATGATATTTTATTCTGTGAAACTATCTGAAACCATTATCAGAAAAAAGGTAGACACTTTCCTCATCCAAATAGGATGGGAAAAGAGTACACCATTAAATATAATTTAAGGCTAGCAACATAAGCAAACTAGAGACATTTGGGTAGGATCATTCATCAATATTCTCTTCTGTCATTTCTGTATGCATCTTCTTGCCCCGACCTCCTTACATTTCCAAAGTTTTACAAAACAGGAACTAAACAGCTGGGATCATGATAGAAATTCAGAGAAAGAAAAATATTGTTTTAGGTAACATGTGCCATATGTACTTTGATATTTGGGCACAACAGGACAGGAGCTTAATGGTTTTCTTAATGTCCTCTGTTGGGACTAGGTATTGGAGGACATATGGTATACTTCCCTGGGAACTGAAAAATTTTATGGGTTTAGTAGTTTTTAATGGAATTCAGAATTTTTTACTTGCAAGTTTTTTGTAAGTTACTCTTATTGCATGATAGACCTCATATTCAGTTGCGTCTCTTTAAAAAAAAAAAAGGAAACATCACCCATGAGTTTCATATTCAAGATCTTCACATGCAAAATATTGTATTTAAAAAGGTACACAAAGTCTACTTTCTAAGTAACCTCTTTACAAAGATTTAAGAATCAGAATATGAAGAAGAAAATGCTACTTTTTTGAATTGTAGAGATGCAGCATACACCCAAAGAATTGTTTTTGGATAAAACATTCCATTAATATTAGAGATTCATTTTCTTGAGGTCCACCAAACAAATAAATATGTTAATTAGAAACTCATTATAATTCCACAAGGAATAGAAAATAAATTTCAAACACTCACGTTGAGTGAAATCATTTATTATACTATCTTGGAAGACTAGTAGACCCATGATTTTCAGTAAATAAAGTAGAATTTTCTTAATGCAAATATATATATATGTGTGTGTGTGTGTGTATGTGTATACATGTGTTTGTGTATATAAATATGTATGTTACACACAGACACACACAAATCTAAATATAATATATATTTTCCTTAAATGAAAAATATTATTAAGCTTTCAAGGATGCAGGAAGAGATTAGTTTATCCTCCTCAAATTGCTTGTATTTATTTAAATACATACAGATTGCATATAGTAGAATACAAACAATAGGATGCAAGCTCTTTAAGAACAGAGACTACTTTTCTGTGTGTTTATTTCCCTAATGACTGGTATTATGTGCAGCAAATACTAGTTAAATTTATACTTAAAAAGCACAAGAAATCTTGTCTCTTCATTTTTTTTGAATCACAATGGCACATTGCTTTAAATGCTTAGACTAAGTATATTCTCTCCTGACAGCATTCTAGAACCAGGGAAAAAACCTTGAAAGACTTTTTTTTTTTCTAACGAATGCACTGTTTTATTGGATCTCTCTCATTTTCTTTATCTGTATTTATTTTATGGATGATAGTTTTACATAAAGACGCATGATGGGATTTACAATTCCATACATTTTAGAAATGACATCTAATTTATCTCCCCTCATTTTGTAGAAGTAGAAACAGAGAACCTGAGAAATGTTGATTATTGCCCCTTGTATCTGACAAGATCCTGAATGACATCACTATGTTAGCATCAAGGTACACTGTGGTTGATCAGACTAATATGAGTTTAGAAGACTCTACCACACGTCAGGAACAAAAAGTGTATATTAACATTTGGAGTGGAGATATCTCTAAAACTGAGCTTCTCATGTTTCTTTTGAGCTCCTGCAATCCTGCCTTACTCATAGAATACTTTTTTGAGGCAAGTATGTTTTGTTGAATTGTCATTGTCTTCCATGTCTCACAATAAATTACAAATTTCATCAGGGAGACCTTGAGAATATCTTTGTATTGCTTCTTGTGACTTGTGTGTGAATACTTGCATTTTGTGAGTTCTCTATAAAATAGTCTTTTAGGAAAATGTACATTTGACTTTCAAACAGCCCATTGGAGTTGCACTCTCCACAATAGAGTTCGAGTGCTTGGCAATTGAGTGCTCAGTACTAAATGAGAGCAATAAATGAGAAATATAGTGACTTGACTAAAGCCATGGAAGGGGTACCATGGGTATTTGAATCCTGGTCATTTGACTCCAAAGCCAATGCTCATTTCAATCATGTCTGACTTTTTGTGACCCCATTTGGGATTTTTTTGGCAAAGATTATGAAGTGGTTTGCTCTTTCTCCCATATCAAAATGCCTTTCAATTTAAGCTCTGTAAAATGAAAAATTGGATCAAATGATCTCTAAGGCAACCCCATTCAAGCTCTGAATCTAAGAGCTCATTTAAAAAATCCAAATTCAAATGTGATCACCTCCTTAGGCATTCATACTAAAAGTTTCCCATTATATTCATTATATTGTAATCAAAATTCTAATAACAACAGGTATACATATGCTTCATGTTCTCCCATTCCTGTTTCATTGACTTCAGATGTCTATAATTTTTATGTAGTATAATTAAATTCAAACCACTTCATTCTTGCACATTTCTCAGGAATAAGAAATAGACCATTTCTAACTCTAGCATAATAATCACTATCAATGCAACAATAATATTAATAATAATAATAATAAAAAGTAGTAGTAGTAGTAGTAGTAGTAGTAGTAGTAGTAATAGTTGTAGTAATAGAATTCTGGACCTGTAAATTCACTGGGGTTGAGGCCATAGGAGTGTACTATAGTCAATTTTAACTAGCTTTCAGAGCCTTATTTATGTTTTCCTGTGTGTACATCTATACCTCAGAAATAATCAATCAATACAATTCAAGTTTTGATTTATTATTCTATTGGTTGTCTAGACTTTAAAAAGTCTTAAAAATAATGCAGAATAAACTTAAAATGTATATGCACACTTTTTCCCCCTCATTCCTGCCTACCAGTAGTCCAGTTATTAAACATTCACCAGCACGTCCCTGGATGAGAAGCTGCCTGTTATAAAAGCTCTTTTCTTCAATGTGATCTTCAACTTCGTGTTCCTTATAATTTCATTTACCTGAGTCACAAAGAGGTTAAATGATTTGACTTCTGCACTAAGCCTTTCCAAGTTCCCCTGAGTATTAATGCCCTTCCTTCCAAACCAACTTATATTTAACTATATTGAATTATAAATACTTATTTTTGTGTTAAAATACATATTACAGAATTGTTCAAGTTTTTTAAATATATATTTTTATTTTCTATCTATTTAGAATTTGAGCTCATTAAAAGTAGGGATACTTCTATTCTTTGTTTTTGTGTTTTATCTTCAGCCCTTATTACAGTGCCTGGCACATAATAGGTACATAATAAACACCTCTTGTTTGGTAGATTGATTATTTAGAGTAACACAATATTAATCAGAGGAAGAACTTGAATAAAGGTCTTTCAAGATGAGCCCTCTACTCTTTCTTTTCTCCTTTGTGACTGGCTTTGAAATTCTTTTTGACTAGTGCAAATTCACATCTTTCACCTCATTGAAACAATAGGTACAGCTCCTGCCCAAATCTAACTGATTTTCTCCTTACCCCACTCCCACACGTACTTCTGGGAGTATTGGTACATCCAAAGTTAATGTGAAAAAAACTGGAATAGGACTGAATTTTGGTTCAATGTCAGCATGCTGCATCAACACACTCCAGTGATTCTGATAAAGTCCTGCCATTTTAACATAGCACAATATACAGAAAGGAAGACATTTCTAGAACCATGTTGGAATAATTATGCAGAAGTGGGTTGTTTTGAAAACTAAAATTACAGATCAAATAATTTGAGAGGCTTAACTCTAGCCTAATGTTCAGGTCACTGAATAAAGAGTTAAAAAGACCTGAATTCATAACCTATTTCTGCTTTTTTACTAATGTGTGCCATTGGGTAAATCACTTAACCCACTATGAATATTCTTTCTTTCTAAAGTTTCTTGAATAGCTTTAGTATTTAATCTATTCTTCATTCCTAAAATAAATTTCTTTCTTTCTAAAATGAGGTGATGAATGAAATTATTTTAAACCCCCCTTCCAGTGCTGGAAACAATGATTCTCCTTTTTCTACCTCCACTATGAAATTTTATATTTCACCCAAAGATATGGTAGAAATTATTAACAAACTGTCCCTCTAGAAGAAAACAAAAAACAAAAATAAAACAACTCCCCAAAAGCAAACAAAACATGAATTATAAAAACCAGAATACAAAATCTGAATTCCTTAATTTCTGAGGTGTGATTTAGAAAGGAAAACAATCCCTTTGTCATCTGAGTGGAGAGCACATTGGATTAGGGAGAAATTAGAGGAGGGAGATGAATTAGAAATCCACTGCAATTGTCCAAGTGAGAGGTGATGATGTGATCTAATGTGAATTCTTGTGAACTATGTGAGTGGAGAGGAATGAACTGATATCAGAGAGGTATAGAATTAATATAATATGGCAGTTGATTGGATAAGAGGGGTAAGAATAATTGATGCTGCCCCAACTTCCTATCAGATTAAGTTCTAGGATGGAGTAGCAAATAAGGACTGCATCCCTTCCCTGGCTCTACTTTGAAATATCATCACATGAACTTACAGCCTTCTTTCTTCAATGACCAAAGAAAATGTTGCACTTCACAAAAAGTGCGTTGATATTACTTTTTTTTTAAATTGGGTCCTGTTGATAATTTCCTACTTACCCCCACCTAGTTTGTATTATTTTTTTTCCAGGTTTAGGACTTATCTAGTTTTATATATTCTACAGTGCCTAGCATAGTGCAGAGCACATAATAGTTGGTTAACAAATATTGATTAGAGATTACCATTTGAACTTCAACTAAAGAGTTTTAAATTCACCCAGTGGAGATCTTTTCATTTGAAGAAATACAATTCAATTATGGGGAGAGTAAGCAAAATTCTACGATTATGAGGATCAACAAATATCTCTATCACCCTTAAAAAAAAACACAACTCTTTTGCAACTGAACCTTGCAGTTTCTCTCAGGAAGTTTTTTGGTGTCTCACACACAGTATTTACAGTATAGAAATTTCCTTTAAGTTAATCTGGATCTCTTCTGCTATCATTGTAAGCTAATTCTTATATCCCATTTGTAAGAATGCAAAGAGCACCCTTAGAAACCAAGAATTACCAAATTTTATCACTGGGTGTGATTTCAGTGGCCATCTACTTCAATGAACTTTTTAAAAATTTTGACCAGACATCTGTATTTCTTGGTATGGGGAACTTCAAGTTTGGAATCTCCCTGTAACAATGTAGACTGGTGATTTAAAACCTGGGAAAGTGAATTAATTGGCTTGTCAAGAATTACACAGGACATGAGTCTTCCTGAAGACAGACATTTATGCAGTGTCCCATGCCTTATTCCAGTTCAATACATATAAAAAAGGGACCCCCACTATAATATACTCTTACCTCTCTATCAGGGCCTGAACAGTACTAAGGAAAGATGACCATTAAAAATAGGATATCAGTTTTTGGAAAGGGCCCTATGAGAGACTGAAGAGTGTTAAGCAAATCTTTGAGACAGGTCTGAAACCTGCTCTGCCAGGTGCATTCCATCTGGTTCCTCCTTGATTCCTCTCTCTGTCCTACCAAATTTTTCCCTGGTATTTCTCCTAGGCAAAGACAGAGACAGAAACAAAGAGGATGTAGATTCTAGAGGGAGAGACATTTTCTATTAATCAGAGTTTTTTATTCAGAATTATGACACAAAACATTACATGTATAGAAGGTAGAGGAGAAGAAAAAGAAAAGAGTAAGGGAGAAAAAGAAGAGAAAAAGGATAGAGATTGAGCAGAAATATTCTGAATAGTTGCAGCTAGCCTGTTATTTAAGGATTATGGATATCTCTCTCAGTAGTATTTGGAAAAATAGGTCTTTAAATTTCTATTTATATTTTATTAATATCTATTCTATCTATACTTACTTTACCCACTTAAAATAATACTGTGTCCTAATTCAGAGACTTTTCATATTTGAGGAGAAAAAAGTATTTGGGTTACAGTTTTTTAAAAAAATGTTATATTTAAAAATATATATTATATAATATATTAATAATAATATATTGCATATAGTTCTTCTGTATGTACCAAGGTTGATAGGGGACCTGGGAAGCTATACATTTTGAACTCATTTATAATGCCCAATTTTAGCCCCACAATAATAGTGTAAAATAATCAAACTAGTTTTTTCTTTATTTTAAGAAGCTAAGACTGAGGGATTGAATTAATAGGATTTAGAGGTAGAAGTTTTAGCCTGTCTATGCTGATAATTCTCAAATCTGCCTAGCCTTTCCCAATGTCTCTGCTGATCTCCAATCTTACATCTCCAAATGCCTTTTAGACATTTCATACTGGCTGACCAGTAGACATCATAAACTCAGCATGTCCAAAACAGAATTCACTATCTTTCCTATTACTGTCAAGGGCAACACTGTCTCCCAGTTTCTCAAAACTTAGGAACTATCATCTATTTTTAGTATCTCTCACTCATCCATGCCCAATTTATTGTCAGTGGTCCTCATTTTTACCTTTAAAATGTCTCTCAAAGATACCTCTTTCTTTTCTTTGACTCTACCATCATTTTGGTGCAGGCCCTGATCACTTTATATTTTGACTATTGCAATAGTCTACCATTGGGTTTGCCTGTCTTAAGTCTCTCCCCTCTCTAATCCATCCTTCATTTGGCCACTAACAAACCTCTACTTAATCTACTTCAATGATTTTATTTTGCCTCCAAGATCAAATATAAAATCCTTTACTTTGCATTCAAAGCACTTCATAACCTAGTCTCCTCCTATCTTTCCAGTCCTCTTACATCTTAATTCCCTCCATAATCATTTTGTCCAGTGACACTGGCCCACTGGCCTCACTGATCCAGAAATAAATTGAATTTTTTTGCTCTGACAACTCTCTATATTAAGAATGCGCTCTTTCCCCAGGTCTACCTCTTGGCTTTCCTGGCTTCTTTTAAGATCCAGTAATATTCTATTTTTACAGAAATCCTTTCCTAATTCCTCTTTATTCAAGTGTCATCTTTCCTTTGATTATTTTCCATTTATCTTATATATAGCTTATTTGAAAATATTTGTTTGTTTGTTGTCTCCCATATTAGGCTGAGAACTCTTTGAAAATAAGGACAGTCTTTTGATGTTTCTATATTCCTAGCATATAGCACAGTGTTTGGTATACAATAGGCACATACTACATTTTTTATAGATTAATAGATCAAGATTCAGAGCATTGAGATTTTTGAAACCATTTTAATCAATTCCCCATTTTCCAAATGAAAAAAAAAATTAAGAAGAAAAGAAACTTTCCCAGATTATTAAGTATATAAAAGAATCATAATTTAAACTTAGTTCTTCTTGGTTTCCAGTACAACTCTCTACAGAACTTGCTCTTTACTTTTTAACATGAAATCCAAAAGATTAAAGTCATAACCAGATAATTCACCTGGTGATTTAGGTCTTAAATCAGTCACTGTGCATTGCAGTATGTGAATGTCTGTAAGGTCTTCAAACTTCAAACTTCAACAAAAGTAATGCTACATGTATTTTAACATTACTATCTTTACTTGGCCAGAGGCAACATTTTGGGGAATATTAATCCTCTGACATAGAACTCCTGTTCAATAAGAAAGTAAAGGAAGGAGAGAAAATATTTCTCTGAGTAATGGGAAGCGGATATATGTTGATAAATGGTTTTCTAAAGGAAACAAAAAAATATACATTATACACTTTAATGTTTAATCTGATTATTAACATTTTCTCCATCACTTTCTTAAATTTAAAACACAAATAAAATAACAAATGAACCCTTATTTGTACTCTTTACTGATTTCTGAGGTCTGATATAATTGTGTATATATATATATATGTGTGTGTGTGTGTGTGTGTGTGTGTATGTATAGGTATGTGTGTATTTATATATGTATATGTATATATGTGTATATATATATATATATACACATACATATATATATATACAGCCTCATCACAGACACCTTGAGATTACATAACTAATCTAACATAAATTTAACTGCAAAGAAATAATCTTCTAAAATGAATATGCAAAAGGGAAAAAAACCTGAACATAGATGACTATGATGATAGAGAATATCAGGGTTCCAACAGAATAGTAAAGCCAAAACAGCTTATTTTGTTAATTTTGAATATATTAAACACACACACATAAACCCAATACACAAAAAACCCCAAAACATAACACATGCAGGCAAAATTAAAAGGAAATTAGGAAAATGGCAACAAAAAGAGATTACCTGTTTCTCTGTTAAAGGCCTTATTTCTTAAAGATGTGTGGAACAGAATAAATTTGGGGGAAAAAAGGAATAATTTCTCACTTTCTAAATGCTCAAAGAATATGAACAGGCAGCTTTCAGGAGAATATTTGAAATCAAAGACATCAATATTTATTTGAAAATAAATTCTCTATATTGCCATTGGTAGAGAAAGTGTCTCTGGGAATATGGTGAAATAAGGCAGGCAATGACGTGTCTTTCACAAATTCCCCCACCAATAATTTAAAGAAATGCATTACAGTGAAATAAGACTGGCAGATATAATTAGAAGTTAGAGTGAAGTAGCTACCCAAATTAAGGTAGCTGAGAAAAATCTTAGGAAAGGCTCGATCTACCTTAGGTAGTCTGACCTGACTGAAGCATAGATATTTCTAGGCAGATAACTGAATAAACAAACAACAAACCTTGAGAGCCTCTTGGGAGTCTGAGACAGCCTTATGTCAAAAACTTTCATTCCACAGATGGTGTGGAGAACAGGATCCTGATCTGGAGAAGAGTCCAGGGTCCTGCACTGGCTAAAAGTGCACATGGAACTCAGATTTGCTGACAAGACATAGTCCTAGGCTTTGGCTGTAGGTGATTACATGCTTATGAGTGTAATTACAGAGCAATAGGAGCCCTTATAACTGTGGTCACTTCTAAGGGATGGTTTCAGTTCCACTATAAAGGGGTGAGCTGAAGCTTAAAGCCCCCAAAGGGACCACAAGGTGTAAGAGCTTTGGAGTTTACAGCATTTTTGGAACCTTTATTGAAATTCATGTGTGGCAAGAAGTGCCTGAGGTCAGGTCCCAGAATAAAACTCAGAAAACAGCAAGAAAAATCTGAGGCCTCATCCCCCATACCTTGAGATTAGAGCTGACTCAAACATAAATTTAATTGCAAAGAAATAGGTTGCTAAAAATTAATATGCAAAAGAGAAAGACCCTGAACATGGATGATAACTATGATGATAGAGAAGATCAGGGTTCAAACAGAACAGTAAAGATAAAACAGCTTCTTCTAAAGCTTCAAAGAAAAAGCTTTGGGGGTCATGAGCCCCCAAAGAGTTCTTGGAAGAGCTCAAAAGAGACTTTAAAAGTTGAATAAGAGAGGCTGAGGGGAAAAATAATAAAAAAGTAGTAGTGCAAGAAAAATAAAGAATATTGTGAAAAGGCAATCTATTGAAAGGGATACAAAAAGTCATGGAAGAATATAATTTCTTAAAATTTATAATAGGGCAAGGTGAAGCTAATGATTTCATAATAATGAAATAATGAAACAAAATTAAAAGAATGAACAAAGAAGATAATATGAAATATCTCATTAAAAAACAACTCACCTAGAAAACAGACTGAGAACAACATAAGAATTATTGGACTATGTGAAAGACATAATAAAAAAGTCTAGACAGTGTACTTAAATACATTTTTAAGGAAATTTTTCTGGAAATTTTAAACCTAGAGAATAAGATAGAAATTGAAAAAAAATTCACTGACCATCACCTGAAAGAAATCCCAAGATGAAAAATCACAAGTACATAATAGCTAGGTTTTAAGGCACTCTAATCACGGAGAAAATGCTACCAGCAACTAGAAACAGACAATTTAAATACTATACAGCTATAGACAAGATGGGCAGCTAGAGGAAAATCTAAGTTCAAATTCAGCGTAAGAATTTTACTAGCTGTATTATTCTAAGCACTTCACTTAACACTATTTGCTTTGGTTTCTTATCTGTAAAATGAGTTGGATAAAGACATGATGTACCATTCTAGTATCTTTGCCAAGAAAATCCCAAATGGAGCCATGGAGAATTGGACATTACTGAAACAATCACTGAACAATCAGAATAACATAAGATTTAGTAGCTTCTACATTAAAAGATAAAAGATCATGGGACATGATATTCCAAAAGAAAAAAAAAAAGAGAGTTTACAATCAAGCATCTGTTACCCAGCAAAGCTGAATATAACCCTGCAAGGGGAAAAATTATTTTTTTATTAATACTTTTTATTTGCAAAACATATATGGGTAATTCCT
>JAJPUD010025351.1:0-17687 GCA_023553655.1 Myrmecobius fasciatus | reverse complement strand
GAAAGTAAAAGAAGAATGCTTCAGTCTACATTCAGAGTTCTTTTTCTCTGTGGAGATAGCATTTTTCATCATGGTTCCTTTGGAATTATCTTGATTCATTATATTAGAGTAGAAAGCCTTTCACTGTTTATCATTGTTAAAATACGGCTGTTAACGTATATAGTATTCAAGTTCTACTCATTTCATTTTGTTTCAGTTCATATAAAACTTTCTAGGTTTTTCTGAGATCAGCTTGCTCATCATTTCTTTTTCCCCTTTTTTATTAAAGCTTTTTATTTTCAAAATACATGAATAGATAATTTTCAACATTACCCCCTGCAAAAGATTCTGTTCCAAATTTTTTCCCACCCTTCTTCCCACTTCCTTCTCTAAAGTATAAATAATCCAATATATATTAAACATGTGCAATTCTTCTATACATATTTCTACAATTATCATGCTGCACAAGAAATATCAGATGAAAAAAGGAAAAAATGAGAAAGAAAGCAAAATGCAAGTAAACTTTAGTAACAATAAAAAGTGAAAATATTGTGTTGTGATACACAGTCAGTTCCCACAGTTCTCTCTCTGGATGCAGATGTCTCTCTTCATCACAAGTCTATTGGAAATGACCTGAATCAACTCTTTGTTGAGAAGAACCAAGTCCATTAAAATTGATCATCACATAATCTTATTGCTATGTCCAGTGTTCTCTGGGTTTTATTCACTTCACTAAGTATCAGTTCATGTAAGTGTCTCTCAAGGCCTTTTTGAAATCATCCTGCTGATCATTTCTTATAGAACAATAATATTCCATAACATTCATATACCATAGCTTGTTCAGCCATTCACCAACTGATGGGCATCCACTCAGTTTCTAGTTCCTTGCCACTAAAAAAGGGCTGCTACAAACATTTTTGCATATGTGGGTCCTTTTCCCTTTTTTATGATGTCCTTGGGATACACACCCAGTAGAGACACTGCTGGATCAAAGGACATACACAGTTTTACAGCCCTTTGGGCATAATTGCAAATTGCTCTCCAGAATGGTTGGATCAGTTCATAACTCTACCAATAATGCATTAGTGTCCCACTTTTCCCAACTCCTCTCCAACATTCATCTTCATCTTTTCCTGTCATCTTAGCCAATTGAGGGAATATGTAATGGTACCTCAGAGTTGTCTTAATTTGCATTTCTCTGATCAATAATGATTTAGAGTATTTTTTCATATGACTAGAAATGGTTTTACTTTCTTCATCTGAAAATTGTCTGTTCATATCTTTTGACCATTTATCATTTGGAGAATGGCTTGAATTCTTATAAATTTGAGTCAATTCTCTGTTTTAGAAATGAGGCCTTTATCAGAACCCTTGGATGTAAATCCCCCCCCCCATTTATTGCTTTCCTTTTAATCTTTTCTGCATTGGTTTTGCTTGTACAAAAGCTTTTGAACTTAATACAATCAAAATTATCCATTTTGTATTTCATAATGTATTCTAGTACATTTTGGCCACAAATTCTTTCTTTCTTTCCCCACAGATCTGAGAGGTAGACTATTCTTTGTTCTTTTAATTTGCTTATAGTATGATTCTTTATGTCTAAATCATGAACTTATTTCTACCTTATATTGGTATGTGGTTAGGTAGGGGTCAATGCCTAGTTTCTGTCATACTAATTTCCAATTTTTCCAGCAATTTTTGTCAAATAGTGAATTTTTATTCCTGAAGCTGGGTTCTTTCGGTTTATCAAGCACTAGATTACTATAGTCATTGACTATCATTTCTTGTTAATCTATTTCTTACTCAAAACCAAATAGTTTTTATGACCACTGCTTTATAATATAATTTCAGGTCTTGTACAGCTAGGCCACATTAATTTTTTTTCATTAATTCCCTTGTAATTCTTGACCTTTTATTCTTCCAGATGAACTTTGTTATTATTTTTTCTAGCTCTATAAAGTAATTTCCTGGGAGTTTGATTGATATGGCACTGAATAAGTAGATTAATTTAGGTAGTATTGTCATTTTTGTTATATTATCTCAACCTACCCATGAGCACTTGCTATTTTTCCAGATGATTAGGTCTGACTTTATTTGTGTGGAAAGTGTTCATATAGTTGCTGACTTTGCCTTGGCAGGTAGACTCCCAAATATTTTATATCATCTACAGTTATTTTAAATGGAATTTCTCTTTCTATCTCTTGCTACTGGAGTTTCTTGGTAACATAAAAATGCTGATGATTTATGTGGATTTATTTTGTATCCTGCAACTTTGCTAAAGTTATGAATTGTTTCTAGTAGTTTTTTAATTGATTCTTTAGGATTCTCTAAGTATACCATTATATAATTTGGTTTCCTCATGATCTACTCTAATTCCTTTCATTTCTTTTTCTTCTTTTGATGCCAAAGATAATATTTCTAATGAAATATTGAATAGTAATTGTGATAGGAGGCAACCTTGTTTCACCATTGATCTTATTGGGAGTGGTTCTAGTTTGTCCCCCTTACATATGATGCTTGCTAATGATTTTAAATAGATGCTACTGATCATTTTAAGGAAAATCATTTATTCCTGTACTTTCTAAAGGTATTTTTAAAAGGAATGGGGATTGGATTTTGTTAAATGCTTTTTCTGCATCTATTGAGATAATCATATGATTTCTGTTAGTTTGGTTATTGATATAGTCAGTTATTCTAATAGTTTTCTTAATATTGAACCAGCCCTGCATTCGTAGTATAAATCCTACTTGGTGTATTATCCTGAGGATAACTTGCTATAATCTTTTTGCTAATATTTTATTTAAGATTTTTTTCATGAATATTCATTAGGGAAATTGTTCTATAATTTTCTTTCTCTATTTTAACCCTATCTTGTTTATCTTATCACTTAGAATATTAGATTTATTGGGATACCATTGGGCAAAATAGCTCCTAATTATTGCTCTAATTTCCTCTTCATTGATGGAAAGTTCATTTTTTTCATTTTGATATTAACAATTTGATTTTCTTCTTTCCTGTTTCTAATTAAATTAACTAAAAGTTTATTTTGTTGCTTTTCATAAAAACATACTCTTATTTTTTGTTTATTATTAGTTCAGGAGTTTTCTTATATTCAGTTTTATTAATATCCCCTTTATATATTTGGTATTTAATTAGGGGGGCTTAATTTGTTCTTTTTCTAGCTTTTTTAGTTGCACTCCCAATTTATTGACCTTCTCTTTCTCTATTTTATGCAAGTAAGCATCTAGGAATATACAACTCCTGAGAACTGCTTTGACTGCATCTCATAAATTTTAGTTTGTTGTCTCATTATTGTCATTCTCTTGGATGAAATTATTGATTGTGTTTATGCTTTCTTGTTTCACCACTCATTCTTTAGGATTAGATTATTTAGTTTACAATTAATTTTTGGATATTTGATTATTAATATTTAGCCCTTTATTACATGTGGTTTTTATTGGTCTGAAAAAGATGCATTTATTATTTCTGCCTTTCTGCATTTGACTTTGAGGTTTTTATGTGCTAATACATGGTCAGTAGGTTCCATGTACTGCTAAGAAAAAAATACATTTCTATCTGTATTCAATTTTCTCCAAAGGTCTATCATACTTAACTTTTTCTAAAATTCTATTTACCTCCTTAGCTTCTTTCTTATTTATTTTGTGATTTGATTTATCTAGTTGTGATAAAACAAGGTTGATATTCCCCAGTAGTATAATTTTGCTGTCTTCTTCTTGTTGCAGCTCTGTTAACTTCTCTAGGAGAATTTGGGTGCTATACCACTTGGTGCATATATGTTCAGTTTTGCTTCATTATCTATGGTATTCTTTAGCAAGATGTAGCTTCCTTCCTTATCTCTTTTAATAAGATCCATTTTTGCTTTTGTTTGATCTGAGATCAGGCTTGCTAACTCTGCTTTTTTTTTTACTTCAGCTGTAGCATAACAGATTCTGCTCCAGCCTTTGACTTCCACTCTGTATGTATCACTCTGCTCTAAATGTGTTTCTTGTAAACACCACATTGTAGGATTCTGGCTTTTAATCCAGTCTGCTTATCTGCTTCTATTTTGTGAGAGATTTCATTCCATTCACATTCACAGTTAATTACTAACTCTGTATTTCCCATTTTCTTATTTTACCCAAGTTATACTTTTCTCTTTCCTTTCTCTCTTTCCCTTCTTTCCAGGGTTTTGCTTCTTATCACCACCTCCCTCAGATAGCCCTTCTCTCTTTCCTTTCTCTCTTTCCCTTCTTTCCAGGGTTTTGCTTCTTATCACCATCTCCCTCAGATAGCCCTTCCCTTTTATAGCCCCTCCTCTTTTTTATCTCTTCCCCCTTCTACTTTTGTTCTCCCTTCTATTAGCCTCCTTCTTTTCTATCCCCTTTCCTTTCCTACTTCCCTATAGGATGAGACAAGTTTCTCTGTGAGTTTAATATGTTTGATATTCTCTCTTTGATTCAAATCCAATGAGAGTAAGATTCACACAGTATTCATCCCCCTCTCTTCTTTCCCTCAGTTGTAATAGGTATTTTTTTTGCCTCTTCACAAGATGTAACTTACCCCATTTTACCTTCCCTTTCTTCTTCTTTCAGTACAATCCCCTTTCCACCTCTAGTTTCCTTTTTTATATCATCACATAAAATCAAATTATACTTGCACCCTCTAAGTATACCCCTAACAGAGTTACAGTTCTCAAGTGTTAAACATTTCATTTTCCCATATAGGAATGTAAACTTTTTGACTTTTAAAAGACAGTTATTTTTTTTTCTTTCCTTTTTACCTCTTTATTGTTCTCTTGCGTTCTGTATTTGAAAATCAAGTTTTCTGTTCAGCTCTGGTGTTTTCATCAGAAATAAATGAAATTGACCTATTTCATTGAATATCCATCTTTTTCCCTGAAAGATAATGCTTAATTTTGGTAGATAGCTGATTCTTGGCTTCAATCCAAGTTGCTTTGTTCTTCAGGATATCATATTCTAGGCCCTTCAATTCTTTAAAGTGGAAGCTGCTAAATCCTGGGTAATCCAAATTGTGGTTCCTTGATATTTGAATTGTGTCTTTCTGGCTGCTTGCAATATTTTCTCCTTGACCTAATAATTCTGTAATTTAGCTACCTTATTACCTGGAATTTTCATTTGGGAGTCTCTTTCAGGAGGTGATTGGTGAATTCTTTCAATGGCTATTTTATCTTCTGGTTCTAAGATATCATGGCAGTTTTCTTTGATGATTTCCTGAAAGATGTTGTCTAGGTTCTTTTTTTCCTCATAGTTTTCAAGAAATCCAACAATTCTTAGATTGTCTCTCCTCTATCTATTTTCCAGGTACCAGTTGTTTTTCCAAGGAAATATTTTACATTTTTTTCCTACTTTTCCATTTTTGGGGGGTTTTATTTGATTGATTCTTGATGTGTCATTGAGTCATTAGTTTCCATTTGTTCAATTCTAATTTTTAGTGAATTATTTTCTTTAATTGGTTTTTTATCTCCTTTCGCATTTGGCCAACTGAACTTTTAAATAGGTTGTTTTGTTCATTGGGTTTTTTTTTCCCTTTTCACAAATTCTGTTTTTCACTGAATTGGTTTCTTTTTCCATTTCATCAAATCTATTTTGTAAGGAGTTATGTGCTTTTTCCATTTCATCAAATCTATTTTGTAAGGAGTTATATGCTTTTTCCATTTCATCAAATCGTTTTTGTAAGGAGTTATATGCTTTTTCCATTTCACTAAATCTATTTTTGAGAAGTTTTCTTCAGATAATTTATGTTTCCTTTTTCAAACTCTCCTGCAAAGTTCTCATTTTCTTTCCCCATTTTTCTTCTAATTCTCTTTTAAAATCCTTTTTGATTTCTTCCAAGAAAGTTTTGTGAGATGGGGACCAACTCATATCACCCTTTGAGGCTTCATTTGGAGATGATAGTGTTCTCAGGATTTGTTATCTATTCTTCTCTGTCTCCATAAAAGCTATCTATGATCAGAGTTCTTTTTGCTTTTTTGCTTATTTTTAAAGGTTGAATTCTGCTCTTAGGGAAAAGGGGAGATTGTCTAAAGCTTCCTCTATAGGTGACAGAAGCTTTAAGCTGCCCTGTGGCCAGTGCTGCTGACTTCTTTCTGATGCTGAGTGGGTGTGGCCAAGTCCTGTGTTATTCTGGGGTTCAGTGGCTCATTATTTCCTTTTTCAGTTGAGTTAGGTGTCTCAAAGATAGTCTGCTGATTCACTGGCTTCTGAACCAGGACAAAGAAGCCATCACTGCTGTATTTTGCCTCAGAGCTTCCTGGTAAATTTCCCTGGTGCCCAGATACCACACAGCCCTGGGTTCCTATACTGGACCTTCACTTAGCTCCCTCCCTCTTACCCCCATGACTGATTGAAACAGACCTTGTTTGAATTTCTTCCAAAATATCTTCTGCTGAAATTTGTTAAACTCCAAATATTTGTGCGTTCTGTCACTCCAGAACCAGTTCAGAGGCTTGATCTTGTGTTGATTTGAGGGAAGCCAGGAAGAGCTCAATTACCTGTCTGCTTTCTACCGTCTTGGCTCTGCCTTCCCCACCCCCACTCCCCTACCGCCACCATCATTTCTTATAACACAATAATATCCAACCATTTTCCAGTTGATGGGCAGTTCTTTGCTATTATAAAACAAGAGCTGCCATAAATATTTTTTGTAAAAATGGATTCTTTTCCCTTTTCTTTGATCTCTTTGAGATAAAAACCTAGTTACAATAAAGTCCTTTGTGCATAGTTCCAAATTGTTCTCTAGAATGGTTGAACTGGTTTACAATTTTATCAATAGTGCATTGATGTCCTTCTTTTTCTCTATATACTTGTCAGTATTTGTCACTTTCAGTTTTTTTCATGTTAGCCAATCTGATGTGTGTGAAGTGACAGCTCACAATTGTTTTAATTTGCAATTCTCTAATCAATAGTGATTTTGAACATTTTTTCCATGTGACTATTGATAGCTTTGATTTTTTTCTGAAAACTAAGGCAGAAGTTCCTAACAATTTTTGTGTATATTGGACCCCTTTGGCACTCTGGTGAAACCTATGAACCTCTTCTCACAACAGTGGTCTTATATGCATAAAATAAAATACAGCATGTTATGAAAGAAACCAATTATGTTGAAGTACAGTCATGTTAATATTTTTAAAAGAAAGAAGCTCACAGTACCCACATTAAAAACCCTTGATTTAAGGGAAGGTAATATATAACTCAAGACACAAAGGGAGCCCAAGAGAACAAGGCAAGGACAACAAAGAAAGGCAACAGCATACCCACCCCCTAAGAAAGAATATCAGCTCCTACCTCTAAAATAATCATATGCCTTCCCCCTTACTGGATCTTCAAACACCTCCAGAGCAATACGGGAAAGGAAGGAAAAGGACACAACTAGGGATATCATCTGAGAAACTCAAGCATCATATTCTTTAGTCTAATTTAAGATGGTCTTGAAAGAAGCTCCCCTCAGGACTTTATATAAGCTCTCACCAATTTAATGGATGGGATCTCCATTTCTATCTTCACTACATTCACATGGGCAGTTTGGGGATCAGGGCATTTCCTGGCAGATCAAAAAGTCTAAGTACTTTCTAAGGACAGGTAGGATCATCATCTGATTGTTTTCTCACTTTTTGGATTGAGGGAGAGAAGGCTCTAATTATTTAGAAAATTGGAAGCTTCTTCCCTGGAGATTAACTCATATAGGAGATTTCACCTGGAGATTGTAGAAAAAGGAGATATACCAGAAAAATATGGGGCAGGAAGAAAAGGGTATCAGGTAAGAGAGGTTGCAACTTGGGCAATAGCATGGTAGAAGAGAAAGACTTGGCCTGAAAAAATAGATTTCTATGGACTATGACATAGGTTTTGTGGAGCCTGGATTATGAGGCAGATTTGAGAATAAAGGATCAAGGATTTGGTCAAGGCAAAGAAAAGTAGGAATAGTAGAATCTACAAACAAGCACTTATTGAGTTATTAGTGTTAGGCATTGTTGGAAGTTATTGACATGAATAAGATAGATTTTTTTGAATTTTGGATATGTTAGAGAAGACTGGATAGATGTTGAAAGATAATGTAAGGGAGTATATATGCTAGGTTCTGTATGAACTGTACAGGATACAAATAATCTAGGAGTTTCTTTTTCTTTTTTTCCTTTCTTTCTTTCTTTTTTTTTTTGCTGAGGCAATTGGGGTTAAGTGACTTGCCCAGAATCACACATCTAGGAAGTGTTAAATGTCTGAGGCCAGATTTGAACTCAGGTCCTCCTGACTTCAGGACTGGTGCTCTTTCCACTGTGCCACCTAGCTGCCCAACTGTAGGAGTTTCAAAGAAGAACAACTTGTTGTGATGTAGAATAATCATAGAAGACTTCTTGGAGGGGATGAAACTTAAAATGGACTTTAAAGGAGGAGCAGGATTTATTTTGATAGGGGAAAGAAGGGTATTCCAAGCAGGTAAGAACATATATGCTAAGTCCAAGGTCAGAAAAATATGTATCATGTTTGGGGAATATGTTATATCACTTTAGTTAGAAAAAGAGGAGATGGGAATAAGCATTTATATAGTGTCTTCTGTGTATCAGCACTTTAATAAACATTATCTCATTTGATCAATACTGAGAGGTATGTGCTATTATATCAGTTTTGTAGTTGAGAAAACTGAATTAAACAGAAGCTAAGTGACTTGTCTAGGGTTACAGAGCCAGCTAGTAAGTGTCTAAGGCTGGATTTAAACTCAGGACTTTCTGATTCCAGGCCTATCCCTATATCCACTATACCACCAATTGCCATTAGAGAGAAATATTTCCATAGGCGTCTGGAATAGGTCAAATGAATAGCATTTACTAAGTGCTTACTATGTGCCAGATACTTAGTCTAAGATCTGAGAATTCAAAGAATGGCCAAAAAAGATAGCCCTTGTCCTCAAGAAGCTTATATACTAATAGGAGAACACAACACATAAAAAGGAACTGAAAAAACTGTGAGAGGTTACTCAGATGAAATGATGACACGTAACAGTTAGGGATGGCTAGTCTTGGTGCTTCCTCAAATTGGAAGTTAAAGGAGGAACTCACAAGTGGTAAAATGGTACTTTAGGGGCAGAAGAAGGCAACTGGAGTATGATGGTGGAGTTTGGAGAGTGAAACAAAGCTGGTCTGGGCCCTTCCTCAAAATGGAAGTCAAGGAAGGAACTCACTAATGGGAGATGATTATTGCACAATGATAGAAAGCTTCAAAGTCAAACTAAGTAGCTTAGACTTTATTCTGTAATCAGTGAGAAGTCTTGGAAGGTTTTTTGTGTTTTGAAAGAACATTTTCAGGTTGAGGTTTTAGGAATATTAATCTGGTAGTTTGCATAGTAGTGATGAGATATGGAAACCATTGATCCCCTAGGACACATCTAAGAATCTGTTCCCTTCATCTGGTTCTGACCTGATGATAGAAAAAGGCTGAAGATTGTTGGGTTTGAGTGTTGGTTGGGGAGCTAAAGGGACACCTCCCAGTCCTGGGAAGATGGCTTTGGAAGAAAGGAACTGGAAAGACTCAGTTCTTACTCCAAGGAGAAGAAGTAAGTAGAAAAAGGGAACTTGCTTCTTAGGGTAGGAAAGGGGGAGAAAAAAGGAGGTTACTCAAGTCACAGCTTCTTTAGAAGGGCACATAAGGATACATAAGAAAGACATGTGTTTCTCTCATTGACTTTATTGAACTAAGGATTTTGTCCTGGAATAATAATTCATTGAGGTTAAAATGTTTGCTTTTTTAGAATACACATGGAACCAGGAAGGGGTGGCAAAGAGTCTCTAAAAGATTATGTTCAGGTGACTTAGGGGAATGTTTGTCCTGTGATTGAGTCTCTGGCCAAAGCAGTGATGGACTTCAGGGACTGACCAATTTGATGCTTGTATTTCCAGGTCCTGTAACAGTGTGGGACAGCCTGGCTCTGGACAGGGATTCTGCTGAGTAAGGATGTGATTCTGGGAACATCCATTCCCTTCCCAAAGCCTCAGTTTTCTCATCTTTAAAATGAGAGGATTGATTAGTCCCTTCCAACGTGAAAACAAAAACCTTCAGAAGCCTAGAGCACTATAATTATATGGGAACTCAATAATTTATTTTATTTTATATATTTGTTTGCTAAATGAATTTTTGTAGACAAGATTCATTGACTTAGATTTTAGAGCTGGAAGAGGCCATGCAGTCCAAACCTCTTATTATATAGATGAGGAATCTTAAGTCCTACAGAGGTCAAAGCAGTTTACCCAAGGTCCAAATAGAGACAGGATTTGATTCCAGATTGTCTGGCTTCAAAATCAGGATTCTTTCCACCATGCCGTGCTTTCTTTCCCAAGTGTGATTTTATGGATATTCAGTAAATTTCTGCAAGGGAGGGTATTTTGAGATTGTATCTACAGAGAGCCATGTGTGTTATGTTACTGAATGGATAGAACTGATGTTGCCAGAGATGTGGAAAAACTAAAGACATTTCTTGGAACAACGTACCAGCTAAGTGTAACTTGTAGTTAAGGACACTGAGTTGTCTCTCCTGTGCCAAGACAGCTGGGATTGAGGTTTACAGTGTTTCATAGAAAGCTTTCACAGGCCAAATTTTGGAGGTTATCCATTGAGGGGTTTCCCGCAGAAACTGCCTTTCAATATTTATGAAATTAACTAGGAGATTAACTCTTAATGACTAAATCTCAGCTTCCCCTTACCCTCTTCTAATATTACATTGCGTTGTGGCTGACTGACATTGTACATGGAAGACAATTAAAGTATATAAGAATTATTTCAGATTAATGATGTATTTATATACTGTAGGTTATTTTGAATTTCTGAACTGTTAAAGATGTTTAATAGGTTAATAGTTTTAATCCATTAATCTAATCTTTTCTACTTGACTATTTATTAAAATATCTCAGTGATATATGACAGGAATGAAAAAGGCAGATGATTTAGAATGTTGTTAAGGAATGAGTAACATCATGAAGAAAGGAGACATGAGGGGAATTGTAAGTGGAAAGGCCATTTATGGTGGCAGGGTTGGTGTATTTGGTATGAGGTGTATTTGATTGTACCCGGGTGATAGTAACAGGAGTAGCACACCTTGTATTATGGTTTTTGCTAAAAGCAAGTTGTAATATTTTTTAAAAAGTATTTTCAGTGCCACCCACTTAGTCTGAAACTCAAGCAGCCTCACCACCCTGGAACCTAGCTGTCAAGCTAGAAGCTGTGAAAACAGACCTCTGAGAGGCAAATAGCTGTCACAAAACTTGTGCGTTTCCATTTGTACACGAGGGGAAACAGCCCTCAGGTCTTTATATAGACTTTATTTAAATATTGGCATGAGATTCACAAAAATGAAAATGAACATTGGTTCTGGGAAGATACAGCATGAGGGCGGGCAGGAGAATGTAACAGCTGGGAAAATTAGGAAAGGTCTTTTAGAAGGTGGCATTTGAGCTGATCTTGTAATGAAATAGAGATTCAAAGAAAAGTTGAAGAGGTAAAACATTTCAGCTATATGGGTGATGGCTCATGCAAAGCCTTGGAGGCAGCATAAGGAATGTTTCTTATTGAGAACAACAAAATCAGTGTGTCTGAAATATCCCCACCTTTGGGGGGGCAACAGGGAAGAAGTAATGTGAATGATGTCTGGAAAGAGTTTGGAGACAAATTGGGAGAGGCTTTAAATGGCAGAGGAATATGTAAATGCTAGAGAATCTAGGGATCCATTGAAGCTTTTAGATGGAGGACATTATGTGATCAGACCTGTGCTTTAAGAAAATTCATTTGGCAGCTTTGTGGAGGGTAGATTAAAAGCGGAAATGAACAGAGCTAGGGAGACCAGGTAAAAGGATGTTGCAATTGTCTAGGTGATGAGAGTCTGAATTGTAATGGTACCTATGAGAATGAAGAGAAGGGGATAGTTGAATAAAGGTTTTGGAAGTAGAATTGACCAACTGATCAGACCTGGGGGGATTAAGATAGAGGGAAGAGTTGAGGATGACCTTGAGGTTTTGAATCTGGGCAATGAGAAGGGTGGTGATACTCTTGGCAGAAATATGGACGTTAGGAAGAAGATAGGCTTTTGGGGAAAAGTATGGATTTCTTTTTTGGACATAGTGAGTTTGAGATGTCCAGAGTTATTCAAGTGGAGAGACACATGTATATTTGTTTGTTTTTAGTAGTTTTTTATTTTTCCAATTACATGTAAAGATAGCTTTCAGCATCCAAATTTTCTTTTCTCCCTTCTTTCTCTCTCCCCTTCCAAAGATAGCAAACAATCTAATATAGGTTATACATGTTCAATCATTTTAAACATAATTCACTTTTAGTCTTGTTGTGAAAGAAAAATCAGAACCAAAGGGAAAAAAGTAATAACAAAGAAAAAACAAATAAAATAGGTGAAAATACTAAGCTTTGATCTGTATTCAATCTCCATAGTTCTCTCTCTGGATGCAGATGACATTTTTCTATGCTAAGTCTATAGAATTGTCTTGGATCAGTGTATTGATGAGAAGAGCTAAGTCTTTCGTAGTTGATCATCACATAATCTTGCTATTACTGTATACATTGTTCTCTTGGTTTTGTTCAGGTCACTCAGCATCATTTCATGAAGTGTTTTAAGGCTTTTCTGAAATCAGCCGGTTCATCATTTCTTATAGAATAATAATATTCCACTATATTCATATACCATAACTTATTTAACCATTCCCAAATTGATGGGTATCTACTCAGTTTCCAATTCTTTGCCACTACAACAAGAGCTGATGCAAACATTTTTGTACATGTGGGTCTTTTCCCCTCTTTTATCATCTCTTTTGGATATAGACCCAGTAGAGACACTACTGGATCAAAGAATATGCACAGTTTGATAGACTTTTGGGCATAGTTCCAAATTAGCAGGTAGTTTGTGATATGAGACTGGTGTTGAACAGGTGAGGGCTGTTGGAGTTATTTATTTATAATTGTTGGAGTTATTTGAATAGATGATAAGTGAATCCACGGGAAATTAAGATATTGCTGATAAATGTGTGTATTGAGAGAACACAGCCTGGGGTAGAGCTCTGGGATGGAGGTTAAAATGTGTGTGTGTGTGTGTGTGTGTATGTATGTATCCATACATACACATATCTACCTATATCTATATATTTATATGCATACATATACATAGGGTGTAGGTTACCAATGATGAGATGAAGGAACAATCAGACAGTATAGAAACAAACCTCAAGAAGAGAAAGCTGGTCAACAATGTGAGATACTACAGAGGGATCAAAGATGTCTAAGAAAAGGCCATAGAATTTCATAATTCCCAAAATTGTTGGTCCAAGTTGATGTCCATTGATTGAAGGATTGATAAACAAATTGTGATAATCCACAAACATAATGGAATGTATCATAAAAAGTGATCAAAATGAAAAATAAGAGTCATATGAACTGATATAAATTGAAGTAGACAGAATTGAGAAAATAATATATATAATGACTTCAGCAATGTAAATAGAAAGATTTTAAACAGAAACAGAATGCTTTAATTTTATTGTATGACCAAAGTGACCCTGAAGAAGAGATGAGAAAATATTCCTCATCCCTTCATTAAGAGTTAAACCCTGGGGGGCAGCTAGGTGGCACAGTAGATAGAGCACCAGCCCTGAAGTCAGAAGGACCTGAGTTCAAATCTGGTCCCAGACACTTAACATTCCCTAGCTGTGTGACCCTGGGCAAGTCACTTAACCTCAATTGCCTCAGCAAAAAGCAAAAAAAAGAGTTAAACACTGTATACAGATATGTCAGCTTTGGTTAATATGTTGCCTCCCCTTCTCTTCCTTTTTTATTGTTATAAGGGGAAGCTCTCTGAGTAGTGGAAAAGAGGGAATATATATTTGGAAACAAAACTGATGTAAAAACAAACAATATTTATAATTTTTTTAAAAAGATCATAAGTGACTTTGGAGATGTTGAATATGGTGAAATTGGAAACCAGATTACAAGGGATTAAAAATTGAGGAGGAAGATGAAAAAATAAAGGAATATAACATAAAGTTGCAGATCATAAGCAGATGATACACTGATAAGACAAGAAACTCAGGAGCTACCAATGGAAATACATAATAGAAATTGGATTTGTGAATATTTAATAAAGGTACAAATAGTCTCAGGTACATTCATAGTTCTTGAGAAGGCATTTCTCTATTGACTGAAACATTTGGAAGAAAATTTAAATTATGTAGTTTAGGATTATTTTACTGATAAAGGAACTGAGGTCCCCTAGAAAGGAAGTGACTTTTTCCAAGGTCAGGTAGGAAATAGCAAAGAATTCATTTATAAGAATAACCCTGAGTTTTGTTTGTTTCTCTTTCTCTCCTTTTTTTAAAAGTCAGTTGGGGTTAAGGATCACACAACTAGTAAGTATCCGAGGCTGTATTTGAACTCAGGTCCTCCTGACTCCAGAGCCATTGCTCTATCTATTGTGTCACCAAACTGCTCCTGATCCTGAGTTTTTAAGAAATGCATTTTGTGTTCAAAAGCAAGGAATAGTGATTCATCCTAGAAATAAAATATATACTATATGTGTTTTGCATAAAATACATGTACACATATGTGTTTTAGATATTTGTAATTTATATGTGTATATTGTATACACACAGATTACTCTTCCTTGTTTTTGAACACAGAATACTATTCTTGAAAGTTGTGTGTGTGTGTGTGTAAGTATGGGTAATTCCATGTGTATATTTGTATATGTGGACATGTGTGTGTTTGCATATATATGTTTATATACATATGCATATGTATGTATATGCGTATATATGCATATATATATATATATATAGAGAGAGAGAGAGAGAGGCAGATATAATATTCTCTCTCTCCATACTCACATGATTTTTTGGGGGATGATAGGGGATAGCTAAGACTTGTGATTATACTGGTATAGCATACTCCTAGTAAAGAAATTTCCTCTAATCAGCATCTAATCAGTGTTAGAGGAAAAAAGTTCTTAATATGAGATCTAGGAACTTTAAAAATGTCAATGACTATATTTTAGCATAATTGTTTTCTTTTATAATTGTATGTTTATTATTCACTTATGAACATTATTGTGAGAAGGGATCTATATATTTCCTCAGATAGCCAAAAGGATGTACAATACAAATAAAATTAAGAACTCTGGTTTTGAGTTGCCTGGAAATATTGAGAGTTTGTGTTTTACTCAGGGTCTCATAGTCAAAATGTCTTCAGATTTCTGACTTTAACCCAAGTTTTGAGGACTCTAAGATCAGAAGGCCATACATGATATCACACTCTCTTTCTAATCATTCAAATTAAATTTTGTAAAAATTTGGGTACTTAAGGTTGTAATAAGTTTAAATGAGAGGGGGAAATTCGTTTAAGAAACATAAATTGATAACAGCAGCAAATATTTACATCAAATACATGTTGTTGTATTTGATCTATGCATGTTGTGCCAGATTAAAGTGGTCCATATTGAGGGTTTATTTCCCCCAAAAGAAACTGAATCTAGATGCTGTTACTTTTTGTGGTGATGTGGGCCACACCTCAGACATTCACAAAGGTTTCTGTGGTTGGGATGTTTGTTTCGAATGGCAGTGGAGAATGATTATCCCAGGCAAAAGATATAGAGTCTAGCTGCTTGCTAGAAAAGACTTAGCTGTTTTGAATGTGGCAGACCTTTCTTCGATGAGGTTATGTGAGCTAATTTTCAAAAGAAGATAAGTCAATTTAATTCAGTTTAATTCAACAAATGCTCACTAAAAACACATACTGTGTGGGAGTCACCATGCTGGACCCAGGAGATACAAAGTTACAGCAGTCAGTAGGATCCTGGCTTTTAAGAACCTTTCAGTGTAATGTAACAAACAACTACAGGAGTAATCATGACAATAGAGGTGCTGAGGAAGATCAAGGACCATAACAGGAAAACCTCAATGAGAGGAATAATCACTTTTGGCTGAAAAGTTAGGCTTTTTGGGTCAAAGCTTGAGGAAAAGGAGGTAGGAGTTCTAGTTCTAGGAATAGGAGATGATTGGCCTTGAGATGAGAAGAAAAAGCAAGAATCATGGACAGAGAATGTTCTAATCTGACTGGAAAGTAAAGCCCTTTGAAGGAAGTGGTTTTTTAGATAAGGCTGGAGAGATAGTTTAGAGGAAGATTGTAGTACCTTGAATGCCCTCAGGAGTTTATGCTTGACTTAGTAGATCCTGGAGAGACTTTTGAGTAGATGAGAGGCATGTTTGTAGTGAAGCTTTAGGAAGATTAGTTGGGCGGTGCTAAGAAGAATGGATTGGAGAAGATACAGAGTAGAGACAAGGAAATTGTTATAAGAGATTAAGTAGAATAGTGTCTCACCTGGAAAGGAAAGGCCATCCTGAATTAGAGTTATGAATAATTAGATATTTGGATATAAATCCAATTTAATGTGATTAAAAATATAGTAATTAATTTGAACTATGATCAAGACAGGGTGTTGATTCAGGTCTTGAATCAGGTGTTGATTCATGGTGGTGGCACGAATAAGTAGATTAAAATAATTTGTGATTAATACACTGTGGTCATAAATAAGTTTTATTGAAACACTTGAAAATGTTTGTTCCCTGTAGTAGGTTAAACAGTTCTCCTGCAATCCTGTGTACAATGATAGTTTAGTTAGGATAGCATGTTTTCATAGGATAGGGACTGGCCCTGTGATTTCATTGGCAGAGGGAACTCTCAGCTTGTGTGAACTTCCTCTCCCAATACAGATCAGCAGTTTTAGTGAGTTGCCTCTAATACCCTTGTCCAGAATCACCCAACTATTATATGTCATAGGCAGGTCTGAAACCTGGGTCTTCCTAATTTCAAGTGCAGGTCTATCTACATCTCCTCTTTTTAGTGCAGTGAATATATTTAGAATCTCAAATGGCCACCTTTTCGGTGCAGCACTTTCTCAATGTCAGAAAACTCTTTGGTTTTTTTAGGGGATTAGAAAATGGAGACCTGGGCACTGTGGTATTTGATTCAGTGTGGGTGGCACAAATGGCATTGGTTGGTAAACCCCAAATCTAGCTTAGTGTCAGTTCAAAGACAACAGGCCACTTTGGACTTTTAGACTGCTAGGTGGTACAGAGCTTGGAATTAAATAGATCTGAATTTAAATCCTGTCTCAGATGTTCACTAGCTGGTTGTCATTGGCCAAGTCATTTAATCTCTATTTGCCTATGAGGCAAATAGATGGTTTATTGGCTAGAATGCTGGATCAGGAGTCAGAAGGATTTTAGCTGAAATCTAGGCTCAGACATTGGCTATGTGACTAAGCAAGTCACTTTAACTGTTGCCTGCCCCAGTTTCCTCATCTGTAAAATGAGGATAATAAAAGTGCCTACCTCTAGGGGTTGTTGAAGATAAAATGAGATCTTTGTAAAGTGCTTAGCACAGTACTTGGAACATAGCAGCACTTTCTAAATGCTAGTTATTGTTATTACTTTATACCTCTTTTGGCCTCAGTTTCCTTATTTATAAACCAGGAATAATGATAATACCTCTCTCAGAGGGTTGTTATAAGGGTAAAGATATGACATATTTGTAAAGCACTTTGCAAACCTTAAGTGCTATTATTAAATAGGTTACTACTACTACCACCACCACCACCACCACTACTACTACTACTACTACTACTACTACTACTACTACTACTACTACTACTAC
>JAJPUD010025350.1:0-17689 GCA_023553655.1 Myrmecobius fasciatus | reverse complement strand
AAAAGGAGCTAAGATAGTAAATCAGCAGGTCTACTTGGAATTCAGGAGAGGAAGAACAAACTCAATGCAAAGTGACACTAAGGATTAGGAAAAAAGAAATTCCAAATAAGAAGTCTAAGAACTTTAGACTGGGAAGGAAAGCTTAACCCAGACTAAAGAAGGTTCAGCATCTAACCTAGAGAAATTCAGGTGACACTATGGTACAAAATAGAGAACATTTTTGAGCCAAAGAGAAATTTTCTTGAACTATTATGCCCTAAGCTCAAGGTGAAGAAGTAATAGCCATAATAAAAATATATAATTAGTGGTCTGGGATAATGAGGCTAATTATAAAGATTGATTGTTATCGGACCTAGAGGCATCTGGTTTAACTATACATAGGCATAAAAGAAAGCTCATTACTTTAATCCCTTCGGCAACTACCCCAACTTTTTTACACCACCGTCACTTAAGTATTAAACATTATAGTCCTATTTTACAGACAGGTAACTGAGGCCAAGGGAGGTTAGGTGAGTTGTCTATAGTAATAGTCTATAGCAGAGCCAGCACTCCAACTAGTCAGTCACTTTAAACCTATTCCCTCTTTCCATTATACCAGCTGCCCCAGTACAAGTCATTCCTGTGTAATACTGCATTTCCCAACTCCCTAGTTAGAAAGTAATATTTCCTTCCAATTCATCATTTTATCAGTTTTCTTGCCAAATCTGTGAGAAAATTACTTGAATTGTTTGGGGGAAGTAAGGGAGAAAAGGTAGAATAAAGAAAATTTATTCAATGAGAAACAAAGATTTTAAGGAGATTATCAGAGTTACACTAATAAAGAGTTATTAAGATCTTGTACTCAACTAAGCTCTTTAAAGGAGCCACGGACAATGTGTCTCTTGTCTTTCCAAATTGTTAAGAGAATAAATAGCCTCTAGGAGAAAGGAATTGGAATGGAGGATTTAGTGTGGGGGAAAGGGTGAACATTATAAAACAATATACTAAGTAAGGGTTGCATGGGTATCAAATCAGTTTTTCTTCAGACTAGAGTTGAACTAGGGAACCCACAGAGAGAAAGCTATACTCTTCAACGCAGACAAGAGTAAGGCTTCAGCAGCACTGAAGAGGATGAGGTAGAAGACAGGTTGGAATAACAATAATATAAAATGTATAAAACACAGTTACATTATTCACAAATTTCTTTAACTTGAAATTCTATTTTCTTCTCCACTTATGGAGGGAGAGAATTATTATTACATTAGGGCAAGAGTTTACCCCCAAGAAAGTGATAAGACAAAGGAAAAACTCTAAGAAGGAAGAAATACTAGAAAATAAGAAAGAGTAATTTGATGACCGAGGTTTATGCTTAATGGGGCAGGAGTTTATTTCTTTAAATGAAAGAACAAATATCTGAGAGGTCACATGTCAGGTAACATTCCGGAGGAAGAGCCATTATCAGATGACACTAGACAGGACAAAGATTTTATTGGATGCAAAGTTAACAAGTAAAAAGGCTAACCCATAAATCGGGAAATGAGGGTGGAGGTAGAAATGAGGGGAGGAGGGAGCAGATAATAAGAGAATACCAAGAGAGGCTTAGAAAATGAACACAGGAAAGTACCTGGAGAAAGAGGGGTTGGGCCAAAGAAGAAACATCTAGGTTAAGAGAAGGGGGAAATAGGAAGTTGGAGTGATTGATAGAAAAAGGTTGGAATTAAAAGGTGAGATAGAAAAAGGGAATTAGTTCAGTAAAGATTAAGGGAGAAAAAGGTTACGGGAAGAAGTTATATGGAATATTAGAGGAAAACAGAGAGCAACGACAAGCAAAGGAAGACGCACAGGAGCTGGAAAGGTGGCTACTTGAAGATTCCCAAGGGGGGGAAGAGAAAGTGACAAGGCTGATGAAAAAGGACTATGCATTACTTTGTACGTAATAACTCAAAGGGGTTCAGGGTCTGGAGGGAGGGAAAGGGGACAGTGGACAGAAGTAATTAAGGGTAGCCAAGCGGGAGTAATTGGTAAGAAGGGGCTGAAAGGATCTAGGTCTGGTGTGGGAGACCAGGAGGCGAGGGGGGAAAGGAAAGTTTAGGGAAACCAGGTCTGATGTGTTTTTTGGGACAGGTAGGAGTAAGGTGGCCGGAGCATAGAGGAAGGATTAGGGGGAGCCTGGTCGGGGGTGGAGTAGGAGGTGGTTGAAGAGGATCAAGTCGGGCAGAGTGGATAGAGGGGATTAAGAGGATCCAGGTGTGCACAGAGGGACTTTTGAGGGGACAAGAAGGGCGCCAGGACTGACTCAGATCTATAGTAGTCGGGGAACGAGGGCATTTAAGGCTTGGGGGAGGCAGGAGCTAAGGAGGAACGGTGACGAGGGTAAGCCGGGCAGCAGGAAGGGCACCGGGCAGTTTGGCAGGTAGCGAGGGGCGGCTCCCCAGCCGTTGGCTCGGGGGGACTGTGCCAGGGCCATGGCTGAAGCGATGGGTGGGTGGGTGGGTAGGACACTCACGAATTTCTTCGATTTGCCGCCGTCGCCGCCGCCGCCAGCTACGGGCGGCTCCTCAGGACTCCGGCCCTTCTTCTTTTCCCGGGTCCCGCGGCCCGGCCCTAGGCCCCCTCCGGGTGGCTCCATGTTACCGGCTAGCACGCTGCCCCACCGAAGCCTGCTCCCTCTGCTCGACTCGGCGCGCGCCGCCCGCCCGCTGCCTCCTCGCCGCCCGCGCGCCGCCGCCGCCGCCGCCCAATGCCTTGGTCCCCCACCTTCCAAGAGCTCATTAGCTAGCCGAGTTGCGCGCGCCTCATGAATATCAAGTAGACTACCCAGAGCTCAAAGCCAGCCACACTTCCGTGTGGTGCCTACCAACAGTGCGTTGAACCTGGGGGGTGACGACCGTTTCAACGCTCTACCTGCCCAATGGGCTCAACCACTAACCCCGATTTAGTGGGGAGGAAGTTGAGGGGTCCAGAACCAAGAACAGCGCCATCTGCCGGACCTCCGACAGAACTGTGAACTCTTTAGCTCCGCGTCCAGGCGCTGCCGGGCTGTAGTGCTTAGACGTCATGCAATACAGGGGAAATCAACCTTCTGCGAGGAAGGGGGTCTCTGGAATCGGAGATGTTGATGATGCTTCGACACCCCCACTCTACCGAGGTCAGCCTAGACAGGTTACAGGCTAACCCATCCACAGAGCTGTGGCTGGGCTCCCACAAACTCAACCTTAGAAACCCCAACCCAACCCCTGATGTTAGCCTCAGAGTCCAGGTTCATAGACGCTCTTGGCCCACTCTCCTGAAACTAATAAAGTATGGTTGTCCTAGGAAAAGTCCAGGGATTCAGAGAAAAGAAGTAGAAGGCAAATCACCTGATCTATCATCCCTGGATACATCTAATTCAACACAACCCCAAGTTCCCCAAAATATACAAGCAACACTTGAAGGAACTGCCAAATATATAGGAAGAAGACAGTAAATAAGAAAAATACTGACTCAATTTATTGGATAAAAACAATGGTAAAATGGACATAAAATATGAAAAGGCAGAACACAAAACCTCTCTCCACCCCTTCCTTTCCCAATCAAAAGGGAGTCATAAGGTAGGAAATAAATGGCAATCCTCCCCTGGTCCCTTTCCACTCCCAAACTAAAGTATATGTTGGAGAGGGCATAGTATGGCTGGAAACAAAAACATCATCTACCCCTCTCGGTGCTGAAAATATCTTTGTCAAGAGTAGACAGGGGTCTGGGAACACAGGGCAACTAGAATACTGGCCTCCAGAGATATGAGACCTTTCTGACCTACTTAGAGGAGCTGACCATGTAGCTCCAAGTCAGAGCTAGAAGTGTCCCCATCCCCCTGTCCAACAAAGACCACCTCTAGCTTGAAGGGGAGACTGGAGGTAAGGGAAAATAGGTTCTGGACCAGCAGTCTTTGGACTCTTCCCCACAGGATGGATGGCAAAGGCCCAGGAAGGTCAAACTCTTCTTGCCACCTGCCCAGCCCTGAAGTGGGAGGTTACTCTCTGTGGAGCAGAGTTTCTCCAAGCTTCAAATCTCTACATCACTTTCCTTATCATTGTCATGGTCTCCATCATAGAACTCATTGGAAGCCTCTGGCCTGAGAAGTGAGCAAAGATCAATGTTATCAATTAATCAATTAACATTTATTAAACATCTGGCCAGGGAAGAGAAGATGGAAGAAATAAACAAATAAAAAGTGGTAGCAACAGGTTCCAGTGCATATATTCCTAACTCCTCTCAATGTCTAGCCACTTTCTGGTTTTTCAGCAGCAATATTCTCCTTGGAACCCTTCTACCAAATCTGTTGTAGCCTTTTTGCACTTCCCACAAAATATATGTCACAGTTCTTTAAGTATTCCCCTCTCTCCTTCTTTAGCCCCAAAAATACAATGGGAAAAAAAAAAACCCACCCTCCTATGGCTGTATTTCAGTTCTCCAGCAAAATAGCTGGCTGTTGTCTTCCTTAAGGCTCAGTCAATGACTATTCTCTCCTCACCCCATACCTGGTATAATTTTCCTCAGGGCCCCTTTCTTCAGCATCAGCTTCATCAGTTCGATCATAGGTCAGCAGATCAGATGGCACATCATGGATCTGGACACTGGGAGCATGATTCAACATCTTCAGATTCTCAAAGATCGTCTGCCGGATTTGGTCAAGGTACTAGCCATGAACGTGAAGGAAGGCATAATGGAACATAAGCTATTTCTCATTCATTCCCAAAGCCCCTCACTCAAACGCACTAATTCCACAAGTCTTTTCTAGTTAGAGACATACCAGTTGGGAGCTATCTCAATAAATAACATTATTGCCTTTGATTGTTGTGATTTCTACCACAGCAACTTGAATTTCGTTACCAGGACTGGTCTGGAACTTCCTTCCCTAGTTTCTTTTCCTCAGTTCTTTGGCCTGGAAGTAGCAGGCAAACTCTTCTGACTGTGCTTCTCCTTCACCCTCCTTTCCCTCTAACAATCATACCCTAATCAAGCCAATGGGCAATAAGTCTCCTAGAACACAATTTACACCCTAATCCCTGTCCCCCATCCCTGCACATTCCCATTTCTTTGGGCCACTGACCTGGCGTGAATTCTGGTTTTCAATTCGTGTGCTGACATCTGGATGCAGTGTGAAGTCTGGGGCAAAGTACTCAAAATATTCTTTGTTTGCCAAGAGGAAAAAAAAAAACAAATCAGGGCAAGGAGTGAAAAAGGTTCAGCACAGGGTAGGGAATCAGGATTCCTGGATCTCATACCCATCTAACTTAGACTCTATAGGAAAAAGGGCCAGGACTTTCATCTCCCCTGCAATTCAGGAATTCAAATTCAGAAAAAGAGTTAAGACTAGGGAAGACTTCAGCTCCATCTACTGAAAGATATCAAATTATACTTCCATCCCTACTCCAGACTATCCTAGGGCTCCAAGAAAATAACTCTGTTGAAGATAGACTGGGAGGAGTATCTCACCACTATATGGTAGTTCTTCACTGATAGCTTCTTCAACCAACAACGATGTTTCATATGTCCTAAAACAAGGGGAAGGAAAGGACTAAACAAGTTCTAGGACCCATTTTGGCAATTCTTAATGAATTCATGATACTAAAAGGAGATAAGAGAGATAGATAAGGAGCTGAACTCACCAGCATCGGGCAACATTTCGAACAGTATAGCCACCACCGCCCAGTACCAGCAATGGGATGTTGAAGCTCTTGACATATTCGACACATTCCCTGTTGGGGACCAGGATATGTCAGCAGCTGAACTATCTATTTGTTTTCCATCTTCCTGGTCACTTTTACCTTACTTCTTCCAACACCCAAGCATTCCTAGCATTTCCACTCAGACCAAGAATACAGGTCATTTATAACATTTTCTTCTCATATGCCATGGGTACATAAGAAGAGTGAAGGATAATAGACAGGCCATGTACTGCACTGGTAGAATTTGAGGAAGGCCCCCAATACTGTTGGGTGGACTCCCTATGGAGAATTTATGGAAGTAACATGAAAAAGAATCCCATACAATGGGAAGGCAATCAATGAGCTTTAATTTGTATCACTGAAGGGGATATCTGAATTAATGAGATCACAAATCCACTGGTTCCATATATATTTCCCCTTTTAGTTCTTTTATCTCCATAAGAAAAGGCCAGAACCCTATCCCTATACCTACAAGTATATAAACTTAAGGTACTTCTGCCCAACCCCCAAGTTATTTCTGAAGGATATCCAGAAAAGTATGTAAAGAAGAGTCTTACCCATGACCTCGGATGCTAAGGTTAAAGCAGCCCAGTCGATCACAACCCAGGGAATCAGCTCCACACTGCAAAGAGCAAAATTCCAGATAGCTAGGGTGAGATAACTGATGAGAAAAACATGGATGACTATTTACCCTCTATTTCTCCCCCAAAATGAGAACTGTCACCTTTCCTACCATATTCCACAAAGGCCAGGGCTAACTACCTACCCCAACCCCAACCCCAACACAAAAGTATTCAAATTGGTGGTACCTGTAGTACAATGCATGTTGGTTGGTAAAAGTCTACTACTTGGTTGATGACAGGCTGGAAAAGGTGCTTGTAACCTGGAATGGTAAGATGTAGACAATTAACACTTCAAGGAGAACAACTGGGAAAAGGGGATTCAAGGAATCAGTAATCCAAATATAGGGCAACATAAAACACAAGAAAATAGCCAGTGTACAATAAAGAAAAAAATAATGAGATTAGGCAAATAAGTAGTCCTTTACTCTGATCATCGATGCCATCCCGCAGAGGCACATTAAGACAGTAGTAGCGTCCACTTTCTGCTCCAACTTCATACATATCACCTACAGGAGAAATGTTGCTGAGGGTAATTTGCAGGGGAAATGAAATATTATAAATCTAGGCTTTTTGAACTTACAAATAGATTCTGTGCTCCCAACAACTATCCAACTCCTATTCTTTCTTAAATCTATATAGTCATTCCTGGTCCACTATTCCCTCAGACCATCCTCCTCTCCCTTCCCCATTCTTCCCAGCCAAATCTCTCTACCTGTGCCAGGGAAGAAGTAATTGCCATATTTATGGAAAGAGACAGTCATGACTCGATCAGTGAGATAAAAGGCTTCCTGTACACCATCCCCATGATGAATGTCAATATCAATGTACAATACACGGGGATGATACCTAGAATGAAGGAAAACAAGGAGTTTGATGCAGACATAGATAGGCCAAGAGGGATTCTCTCCCCCAATCCCATTTTCACATATTGCTCTCAAACTTGGAACCCTTTGTGTACACAGACCTTAATCACCTGAAATCTAGACTCAATCCCCAGATTAGCTAAAACTGTCTAACAAGGGCATTCCTACAAAGGGTATTACCTATCACCCTAAGGTGGGGCTAGTGGTAGAGGGAGGGGAATTGGAGATGGGGACTTATGAAGAAATAAATGTGATCAAGGTAAAAGTTATCTATCAGAAGGGAATAAACCAGGATTACTAAATGTTAGCATGTAAAATTGGGACTGAGAAGCCCAGGCCAAGGACTCACAATCCTTCAAAGTCCAGAGAGATGTCATTCCCCATTATCTCACCCCATCCTCCCCTGTAAGTTCCTTACTTCAGAAGCTCCAGGATGCCGATCACAATGTCATTGACATAGCAGAAACCTGATGCCTGCAGCAGGAAAGTGGCTTTGGGGGAAGAGGCACCTCATCCCTTCATCCCTCATCATATTTTGGCCCCCACCCTCAACAACCCGTGCCTCCCATGACACCCTTAGTTCCCTCCATCACTTCCATACTCACCTCAAACTTCTTAGCATGGTGTAGTCCTCCAGCCCAGTTAATGGCAATATCACAGATCTAAAGGACAAAAAATCTAAATCACAGCCCTCCCCATAACTAAGGTACGAGAACATGAAGATGGAGCAAGAGCTCAGTCGTTGCAGATACCATAGCAGTGGATGAATGGGGAGGACAGAGACATGCTTACCTTATTGTTCAATTGTGTAGCTCCTTGCAAGGAAGCACCTGTGTAACGGGAACAGAATTCAAAGAGGCCTGGGAACACAGGACTGTAAGACAGAGGACATGGTTGGATCATCCAGAGCTTTGGCTCCTTTCTCAAGAAACTGAACACCCCTACCCCATCCTCAGGCAATACACCTAATCCAATTTAGGTCTTCCTTTTGCCTCCCATTCTATTCATTCATTCTTTTTGTGGGGGGGGGGGGGAGATGTTTTCATTTACTTATTTATTGACTGCCTACTTTTTGGGCAATACAATTCTAGGCACTATGGGAAAAGATAGAGAGAAAAATGAACAATTTAACAGATATCATAATGTATATAATTAGTGTCAAATGAAGGGTTTAGGCAGAAGTACTATAGGAATTAAGAGGAAAGAAAAAATTTGGAAGCTTTTATTATTTACCCTATATGTGAGATTTCCTCAATTTGGATATAAATTCCTCAAGGTTAGAATTGTACTTCTGTGTGTCCCCAGTTATAGCTAACACTTTCTTAGAAAAACTCCCCATGTTTCCCCTTCCTCTTTCCTACAATTAATTCCCTAACCCAGTGACCAACAATGATCTATATCAAAGATTCCTTGACCTTCCCTCACCAGTCATCCCCTACATTGAAGGCATTGAGACTCTTAGTAAAGCCCTGCATGTTGGTGGGGCTGACCCGCTGCAAAAAATCAATATAATCCTCTGAGTGGAAGCGGCACATATCATGCTGAGAGGCTTGGTATGGCTTGAAGACCTTGGAATAAAGAAAACATGAAGTTAGGCAGAATTAGATCCAGATTAGGGGTTTTTGATTGTTTCAGCCAGAAGTTCCAAAAGTATTCTCCACCAAAGTACCTACATATAGACACTTCTTCTTATATGAGGGTCTCCCCATTTAATTTGGGGCTAAAACAAAGATGTTGAGATTAATCATTGACTATTTTGCTATACTTATTTCCACCCACTCACACTGCCACATTCCCTGTCCCCTTTCCTCCCTTACCCACTCTTTTTTTTTTTTTTTTTGCTTTTTGCTGAGGCAATTGAGGTTAAGTGACTTGCCCAGGGTCACACAGCTAGGAAGTGTCTGAGACCAAATTTGAACTCAGGTTCTCCTGACTTCAGGGCTGGTGCTCTAACCACTGCGCCACCTAGCTGCCCCCCCCTTACCCACTCTTTAGTCCCTCTCTCTCCATAGTCCTGATGCCTGCTCATCTTTCTTCACTCCCCTACCCTCGTATTTCCTTCTTGATTAAATGTGATATTGTACATAAAACTAGTTTGAAAAGCACAAATCAACATAAATATAAATATATTTATATTTATATAATGCATTATTATCATTTTCCTCCTTGTTATAATTCTCCAAATTAGTAGAAAGTTTTCTGAAATTGGAGATTGTCTTTCCCAAAAGAACATTCCCTAAAAGCAGGCACTTTCTCCTTAAAATCAAAATACAGAGTTCAACAAATAGCAGAAAAATATATTCTATATGTGATCAAAAAACTCCAAAGGGAAGCTAATCCATTTTAGTACCCCTACCCTACATAGACCCCTCCAAGGATTTTATATTTAACAGTGACTCTAAAGTGACAATCAATGGTAGGCACATAGATATCCTTCTGAGTTTGAATAGTTTTAGTTCTTATCTTCTAAGTCCCAACCAAGTCACAGACATGTGTCTTGGCTAAGTACAGCCATAAAGACAAGGTTCTGTGAGTGTTGTTGGTAGATTTTTGGTTGTATTTTTTTTTGGGGGGGGAGAGGGAGGAGGAGAGAGGTGCAAAGATTAAGAGCAGCCAACCCAAGTCCCTTGGCTCTCATTTCGGAGTCCTCCTAAGACCACACAAACTCAAAACAGAAAGATGAAATGGCCAAACTAGCTCACCTAGGAGCATACCCAAAGCACCTCCTCATTCCCCTGGGATACTAAGGCTTTAGTCTCTTGTCAAGGCAAGAAAAGGATATTGTGGGACAGCATGAGGGGTAGTGTAGTATTGTAAGAAAAATGTTGGATTTGGGGTCAGAGGATCTTGGCTCAAATCAAAAGCTTTCTACACAGGTTTCTTGTTTAGCTTCAGTCACTTCCTCTCTTGGCCTCAGTTTCCCATCCATAAAAAGCAGGGAGTTAACTAGAGAGATCTAGAACAACCCCTGGTTCTAATTCCTATTAACCTATGACTGAGGGGATGAAGGGGTCTCCCTGTCTCCCTTTCCTCTAAGCCTGCATCCCAAGTGCAGGTACATACAGAGCAGGGAGTCTGCCTCCCCCATTCCCGCTCTGCACCTCCTCCCCAAGCTAGGTTGCCAGGAGGAGGGAAGAGAAACACTTACTATCATCTTCTTGTAGAGTCCATAGTGCAGCACTAGGCTGTGGGTGAGCGCCAGACGATGAGGTTTCATAGGATGACCGGCCCCTGGAGGAAGGGTGGTCAAGAAGGGTAGCTGACCCACCACCCCAGGGAGCCCAGGATGCTCCTTCCAAATCCCAGGTAAACCGCTCCACCCCACCCCCACTTCTCAATCCTCTACTTGGTCCGGGCTGGTGGGGGTGGGGAGGTATAGAAGAGAGAACTTGCTCGCACCAGTAACTCCCTACTCCCCCGACCCCCCGCTGCCCGAGGTTCTCCTCCCCACTCTCACCATAGTGGAAGTTCCCCACATCCGGGTCATAGAAATAGGCCACCGTCTTGGCCATAGTACCGGGGGGACCAGGCCCCGCTCCTCCGCCCTCCAGCCCCGCCTTCAGGCCCGTGCGTTCTGCGTCATCGCGCGACGCCACGCCCCTTGCGGAATCTGAGGCCGCCGGGGTCTCCGAGCCGCAAGGGAGGGGGAGGCTGAAGCCCCGCCCCACGCCAGAGATATCACGCCCCAAGCTCCAGTAGCTCCTCCCCACCAAGGCTAGCTGCTACACTTGGCACTGGGGTGACTGACTGAGCTCCACTGGGAAGGTGGGGCCGAGCCCCAGAGGGAGGGTGTTCCTGGGGTATCCGCGGAACTTGAAGTGTTCTATCGGTCCCCGAGAAGCTGAGCATCTCTGAGATCCCCATTCCCCAAGATCCTTCAATTCCACGTTTATTAATCATCCGGTCCATGGGTATCCCTTCCCCCCTCTCTCCTATCCACCCTGAGAGGTAGGGGGGTCCCGAGTTCTGCGGCCGCGCTGCTACCTGGACACTGGAGATGAGAGGTTGTCCTAAAGTGCCAAGAGCTGGCGGCACCCTGCCTAAAGGGAAATTGACAACTTCTGACCTGCCGAGGCTCCCGGATTCCCGGGTCGCAACCAAGAACCAGAACAAGAGGGCACATAGGACAGTGGTGGCCAGGGTGCTTGAGACCCCACAGCCCGAGGGGGACACATTGACACGGAGACTCAGTCGTGTCACACACTGTAGTGTCACGCAGGCACTTCGTCCCACACACCTGCCGCTCCGCCCCCTTTATCCCCGTGCCGGCGCAAGGAGCACAGCCGGAGAGAAAGCAGCCGGGACTAGGAGGTGGCTGCGGTAGAGCCCCCCTCCCCCCCCATCCACCCCTATCCCCTACCCATCCGCAACACCGAAAGTGCAAAGGACGCCTGCATCCCATCCCAGTTTCTCCTTTCCCTCCTTTCCTATCCATCGCCTTCCTGTACCCCTACCTCAACTCCCCCACCCCCCACCCCCAACCCGCCGCTGCACCAAGCAGCCGCAGCCCGGAGCCGGAGCCGGAGCGGGTGAGGTGGCCTGGGGGGGGGGGAAGAAGGGGGTGGAGGATGCTCTCGGGAAGGGCTCACAGGGCAGGCTGAGAGGTACTAGGACGCTGCCGGAGCCAAAGCCGAACATACACACCGCATCCCCGGGGGCCGTGCAGAGGCCACAAGGTCAGCCGGGCCAGGGAAATTGGGGGAGGGGGAAGTCAGAAAAGGGAGGGGATTTCAGAATGTCTTTAGGAGCCAGGAATTGGAAAGCCGTGGGACAAAACTGGGGGGTGTTGAAGGAAATGAGCTTTTCAGGGCACCTGGCCTGGGGCTGTGGAGGAAGCGAGGGGCCAGCGCTGACTCAGACTATGCCCAGGACAGCATCATAGAACTACGTCCAGTTTTCAGCTACAGTGTCCTTGGGAGGAATGGGGATGGTGAGAGAGTGGGGTTTGAGTATGCAGTGAGAATATCAAAGGAAAGAGGGATGGAGGTTGTATTAGGAGTATGGAAAACAACTTGCCACCCCTTATTGACCAGGTGCCCTGGGGCCTGGCGGACTAGTGCCCGTTCCCTGGACAGCACCTGGGCTGAGAAGGGAAAGGGTTCTAGATTTATTGAAGGACTGGCCTCTGGAGGGTCCTGGGAGGACTCCCGGTAGGGGTCCACACATGGAATTCACTGCCCTCCCCTGACCCTCATACCTGGGAGTATACCGGGGCCCTGACCCCGGATCGGCCCGCCCCCCAGGGCCGTATGTCGGAATTGCAACCAGGACCAGAGCCCCAACATGGGCTGTACATGCTGTTCCTTCTCGTGCTGGTCTTCTTTCTCATGGGCCTTGTGGGGTTCATGATCTGCCATGTACTCAAGAAGAAGGGTTATCGTTGTCGAACATCAAGAGGTTCAGAGCCTGAAGATGCCCAGCTACAGCTGCGTAAGTGTGGAAAAAAAGGGGGAGCCCCATTACAAGGGATGAGTCTTCTTTCTTATATGTCCGAACCACATTTATATATGCCACATACCTGCACATTTCACTAATACTCCTCACTGCACCTTATGCAGGTTCTTTTTCCTCTCTCCTACTCCTGATGGGACTATGATTCCCCTAGTGCTACCTAGCAGCAGAGGGACTCGAATCCCTTTTTGTTCCCCTGCTACCCATAACTCATGGCTCATATTTCAAGAACCTAAGTCAGGGACAGTTTTTGCAAGTTTATTTTGGGGGATTAACTTACAGTGAGTTCGGTAACTACAAGGCAAAAATCATAGTGACTCTGAGGCCCCAGTGAATTATTTTGAAAACCTACTGGCTAATTACTCCTGAAATTATATAAAGTGGGCTGAAACAGAACCTTTGGGAAAGGAGGCAGGAGAAAGAGAATGGTATCTGTCAAATTTTGACAAATCCCCACCCACTCATCTCTCTGTGACTTAATTTCCTCACCTATAAAATGAAGGAATTATATTCTATGCCCTCTAAAGTTCCTTGCAGTTCTACAGCCATAATCCTATGATGACCACTGACTTGAAGCACCAATGTTGTTAGGGAGTCAAATAAAGTGGTTATGAAAATCAAAGGAAGAATCCTCAGGACAATGACTGGGTTGGCCCAAGTTGCCTTGTCCCTAATGTTGACACCTTTCCTCACCTCCACAGCAGATGATGAGGATGTGAATGAGGATACAGTAGAAAGGATTGTTCAATGCATCATCCAAAATGAAGGTAAGTGCTCACTGACATCTGCTCTTTAACCCTTGCCCCATTCCTATATCCATGACATCCTCTTGCCCTTTCTCTTTCACAGCCAATGCTGAGGCCTTAAAAGAGATGCTTGGGGATAGTGAAGGTGAAGCAACAGTACAGTTATCCAGGTGAGCTGGAAGTGTGGAGAATTTCCCCAAATACTGTTCAGAAAATGTTTCTCCTTAATAGGTAGCCCCTGTTAAAGTCATAACTTAATCAGTTGGGTAGTGTGATTTAAGGTGCTCCTTAGACTGTTCCCAAGTAACTTTTCCATAGAAAGTATTACTTTGTGAACCGCACTATTCATTCCTTAGATTAATCATTGAGTCCACAATGTAACCTCCTTGGATTTAAATAACCTTAAAAGACAAAATATTGTCCCTAACTTCCTAGTGTGAACCAAATCTTGAAGAGAATAGGACAGATAGAAAGGGGGGGGGGGAAATGCATGAAAGGCACTGAAGAATTAATAAAGACAAGCACCCAAACTTCACAATTTTGATGAAAGCTACCCGGATATAAGGGATACCCAGGGAAAGGGGAATACAAATATATTACTGAAAAGGACTCTCCTGTATTCCCTCAGCCTTGACGGTGCTCCTAGCCTGCAAGATGGGACTCCATCTCATCACCATACAGTTCATCTGGGCTCCGCTGCCCCATGTATCCACTGCAGCCGAAACAAGAGGCCACCTCTTGTCCGACAGGGCCGGTCCAAAGAAGGCAAAGGCCGTACTAGGCCAGGGGAGACCACAGTGTTCTCTGTGGGCAGGTGTGCATGGGGCAACCAAAAAGAAGGGAGACAGAGTTCAGGGCCTCCCATTAAGATGGTAGATTTCTCTAAGACAGCTGGTCTATCTGAGAGATTTATTCAGGCTTCCTTAATACTATTTCCTTCTTGTACTGGAGGGGAGGGGGAGATGAGAGTTTCCAGCCAGGAAGTACTCTTGGAATTCCAATATACCTATTTGCTGAGATTTCTTTTGCTGTCAGAAGCTATCAGATAACAACAGTGGGGGAGCAGTAGTGGGAGAATGGGTCCATAGAACCTCCAGTACTCCTGCCCCTTCTCTCTCAGGTTCCGAGTAACACACATTGAGAAGAGGTTTGGGCTGCATGAACATCGAGATGGCTCTCCCACGGATAGAAGCTGGGGTTCCAGTGGTGAGCAAGACCCAGGGGGTGGCCAGAGTTCTGGGAAAGGGCAATTTGGGACTGGACCTCCTGCCATAGAGAGACTTCCAGCATCAGGGTCAGAGGTTGGCGTCCTATCTAGTCCTCCTGTACAGAATGGGGGCTTCAGTGAAAGGAGCCTCACCCCCTCTCTGATTGAGGCACCCTCTGGAGCCATGGAAAACTTGGAGGCAACAGCCAGAGCGGACACAAGGCCAGTGATGACCAGAAGGGAAACTAACGGACAACCAGCCAAACTGGATGCCTCAGATCTCCAGGTAGGCAGAAGTTGAATGTGTGTGTATAGGAAAGTCAAGGGGGTTGGAGCCACTGGATAAAGCCACTGTCCCTGCTTAGTAAGTCATTTTCTGACTAGATGAAATTAGAGTTCTTTCCTTCTTTATCTCAGGTGTCATCACCAGGTGGCTCAGGAGGAGTATGAGGTGAGTCTGGCACTTCCAAAATACCTTTGCTTTCAGGGAATGGGGAGTGAGGAACCCCACTATTTCCCTAAATTGCAAGGTAAACTGAACACTTCAGCCTATGATGCTGATTTTAAGGAGGGAAGGACTAAGGGTACCACTGTCCCAAGAGGCATGCAGAAGGGAAGGACAGCTAGAAGTTGAGTGTGAGTTGGGAGGTGGAGAAAGAGGCTAGAGTTGACAGGAAGAGTATCCCCTTCCCTCTCCTTTTCTCTAAGCTTCATCTTCACTCTCTACTGCAAGGATCAGTAGCTGGTTGGGCAGGGAAGAGGGGCAAGCATGAAGTTCCCTCTTCACTCTGAGACAGCATTGCCCTCTAGGAAAACAGAACAACCCCTCTTCCCTGGGGGCTGTATTATCTCAGGCTGGGAATTCAGAGAGTGGTCCACAGCCTCTTAATCCTTTCCCTTCACTGCATCTCCAGCCTAAGACAGGTCAAAGGTGAGGAGAAGTTGCCCCTACATTCACCCCAGGCTCCCTCTTCCTCCATCAACTTGCTCCATCTGCTTGAGCGTGGCATTTGGGAGCAGGCCCTATGCTCAAGATGGGCACCTGAAGCAATACTCCCCACTAGGCCTCCCTCTCAGCACACAAAAGCTCAGGCACTGGCTTGGGCTCCTTGCCCCTTTATTGCACTGTCAATAAATCAGCTCAGACTATTACAGTGAATCTGCACACTGGTTCCCACGACTTCTGACCCCTCCTCCCAACCCATGGGGGGCAAGGGAAGGGGAGAAGGCGGTGGGTGGTGGGACAAGTCACAAGTGGTCACAGCCTCAGGAAGGCAACCTGAAACACAGGAAACCTGACCCATCTATACTGCCTAGGTGTCCTAGGGCCCTGCCCCAGCCTGGGCTTCCGGAGGGGAGATGAGGTTGGGGAGAGGTCATCACACACTTTTTCTGGCAGCAGCCACTCAGCAGTTGGGAGGCATCCATAAGGAGGAGGCTGGGACTCCCCATTGGGCTCAGGTGAGGGGCTCCAACCTCTCAGATTCCAAGACTTTGGTGGGTGGGGGTGGGGGTGGGCGCAGCTACAAGAAAATGCAAACAATCAGTGCCAAGATCCCCAGAACCAACTTCCTTTAGCCATCCCTCTCACTATTTCACAACTGTAGGCTAGGATAAGTGAACTATAAAGACTACCCCAGGGAAAAAATCTTACCGGCCGGAGACGAGGGGTTGATGAATCTATTGGGCCAAGACAATCCAGTGGGTGGTCTTAGAGAAAGAAAAAGGGGTCAGCAAGCAATGCCATCAAATCAATCAAAGCAATAATTTTTAAGCACCTATTTTGCCTCCCTGTGTTGGGCAATATCAGGCACAGAAAGACTAAAATATAAGCTCTCAAGAAGCTTTTAGTTAGAGAGGCAAGTTTAATATATATAGTAATAGTATATGATACAAGAAAATATATAAATACTAAATAGCATGGTATAGACTATGGATGAGATAAAAACTCAAGGGAGAGAGAAGGAAATCATTTGAAACCACAGAAGCTTTCAGGTAAGGTTGACTTAGGTTGGGGAGTATGGAGAGGATACTCCAAGTGGTGATGGGGACAAAGGTAGGGGAAGTTGTGGTGTGGGGCACAACACTGACAACAAATTTTTAAAAATCTTAATTACAGCACACTATCTTTTAGGAGATTCACCAACTAGAAGATGAATAGATGGGGTAGGGCTAGATGAAAGAAGGCTGTGAAAGCCCAACAGAAGAATTTAAATTTGAAATGGTGTAAAACATTCTTTCCCTATGAGTCCTCTGTCTCTGTTCAATCCCAGGTTCCCCAACTCACCCTCAGACAGAGCTTCTGCAGTTCTATCAACAGCTGGGATGGGAGCTGGAGGAGAAAAGCTTGGGGGAGATGGGGATGGCAATATCTGGGAGATAAGAATTTTATGAATGGAAAGTTACTGAGGAAATAGGGAGTTTGGGGGTTTAGGAAATAGAGACCCGTCTCTCACCTTCCTCCCCCCACTTCTCCATCATATACCATCCCTCAACCCTTTAACACAAATTATAATGAAATGCCTGTACCCTGGGGAGAGGTGGTATCAGTGCCCATAGCCTAGGCCTGCAATTGCCCTTGGCAGTGAACACTAATCACAAAGCCATCTCACCTCTTCTTGATCTGGGGAATCTAAGGGTCCTGGAGGACCCAACAACTCCTCTACCAACAAGGAGGGGAAAACTCCAACTTCGCCCCCAAACTCTCCTCTCCAAAAGCCATCATCCACACCACCCTGGGCACGGGGCAGCAGCCGAATCAATGCACCCTCTGGGAAGCTCAGCTCTTCAGCACTCTGTCCTGCATAGCTGTACAGAGCTCGGGCCAGGCACACTATAGAACAGAATAAGGGAAATCATGACAGGGATTACAGAAACTGATACAACCCACCTTAATGCCACTGGTCTCCTATTGTGCTGAGGCCTCCTCACCTGTGGAATTTCCCCCTGGTGGGTTGTCACTATGGGGGCCCTCCTGAGGAGAAGCAAGGTCTGGGAAGTCAAGGTATCGCTCTGGGACATAACCCATCACACCATGCTGATTCCGAGCCTGATCACAATAGAAAAGATGGAGAGGCATTGGAGGTGATGTAGAAGGAAGAACTTTTCCAGG
>JAJPUD010025349.1:0-17691 GCA_023553655.1 Myrmecobius fasciatus | reverse complement strand
TATAATAAAAATGACAATACTACCCAAACAAATTTACTTATTTAGTGCCATACCAATCAAACTCCCAAGAAATTATCTTACAGATCTTGAAAAAATAGTAGCAAAGTTCATTTGGAAAAAGAAAAGATCAAGAATTTCAAGGGGATTAATGAAAAAAAAAAGGCTGAAGATGGTGGACTTGCTGTACCAGATCTAAAACTATATTATAAAGCAGCGGTCATCAAAACCATTTGGTACTGGCTAAGAAATAGAGTAGTCGATCAGTGGAATAGGATAGAATCACAAGACAAACTAGGCAATACCTATAGCAATTTGGTTTTTGATAAACCCAAAGACCCCAGCTTTTGGGATAAGTATTCACTATTTGACAAAAACTGCTGGGAAAACTGGAAACTAGTGCGGAAGAAATTAGGGCTTGACCCACATCTAACACCACATACCAAGATAATATCTAAATGGGTTCATGATCTGGATATAAAGAGTGATTTTGTAAACAAGTTAGAGGAACATAATATAGTTTACCTCTCAGACCTGTGGAGATGGAATAAATTTATGTCCAAAGAAGAACTGGAACTCTTAATTGAAAACCAGATAGATAACTTTGACTATATTAAGTTAAAAAGTTTTAGTACAAACAAAATCAATGCAGACAAGATTAGGAGGGAAGCAATAAATTGGGAAATCATCTTTACATTTAAGGGTTCTGATAAAGGTCTCATCTCTAAAATATATAGAGAATTGTCTCATATTTATAAAAATTCAAGCCATTCTCCAATCAATAAATGGTCAAAGGATATGAACAGACAATTTTCAGAGGATGAAATTAAAACTATTTATAGTCATATGAAAAGGTGCTCCAAATCACTGTTGATCAGAGAAATGCAAATCAAGACAACCCTGAGGTACCACTTCACACCTGTCAGATTGGCTAAAATGACAGGAAAAGTAAATGATGAATGTTGGAGGGGTTGTGGGAGGGCTGGGACACTGATGCATTGTTGGTGGAGCTGTGAACGGATACAGCCATTCTGGAGAACAATTTGGAGGTATGCTCAAAAAGTTATCAAACTGTGCATACCCTTTGACCCAGCAGCATTTCTATTGGGCTTATATCCCAAAGAAATCATAAAGGAAGGAAAAGGCCCCACATGTGCAAGAATGTTTGTGGCAGCCCTTTTTGTAGTGGCTACAAACTGGAAATTGAATAGATGCCCTTCAATTGGAGAATGGCTGAATAAATTATGGTATATGAATATTATGGAATATTATTGTTCTGTAAGAAATGACCAGCAAGATGATTTCAGAGAAGCCTGGAGAGACTTACATGAACTGATGCTGAGTGAAATGAGCAGAACCAGGAAATCATTATACACGGCAACAACGTGTGTGACGATCAATTCTGATGGACATGGCTCTCTCCAACAATGAAATGTTTCAAACCACCTCCAATTGTTCACTGAAGAAAGCCATATACACCCAGAGAGAGGGATGCGAAATGTGGACCATAACATAACATACTCATACTCCTTGATTGATGTTTGCTTACATTGTGTTTCCTTTATCTGATATATCGTGTGTGTAGATAAGATTTTTCTTGCACAACAATGATAAGTTTGGAAATATGTATACATATATTCGATTTGCCAATATTTTAACATAATTAACATGTAGGGGAAAAATTTGTAACGGAAAGCTATGTAAGGGTTATTGTTGAAGAATTACCCACACATATGTTATGCAAATAAAATAAAATTTAAAAAAATAAAATAAAATAAAATTATGATGGAATACTACTGTGCTTTAAGGAATGATGAGATTGATGATGTCAGAAAAAGCAAAGGAGATACTTTTACAAATTAATAAAGAGTAAAATGAACCGAACCAAAAGAATATTTTATCAGATTGATGATGTCAGAAAAAAATGGAGATACTTTTGCAAATTAATAAAGAGTAAAATGAGGAGAACCAAAAGAATATTTTAACAGATGTTTGAAGAACATCTTTGATTGACTAAGTCATTTTGTTTATTATAAGTAGCCAAATTACCCACACAAAGGTATTATCTGCATCTAGAGAAATAACTGATAATTATTGGTATGTACAGAATGATTTTACATTCACATATACCTATATATCTACATATAAATATTTACAAATAATTATTTTTTTAATATTTAAGTGTGTCATTTGTACATCCTTCCCCAAAAGACTGCTGTAAAATATTGATCAGCACACTTCTGCCAATTATGTTCAAAAGCACTAGGGATAAAGGTGCTCATGCATTTGAGAAAGAATGATGAAACAGTTTTCCAATTTATTCTTTTCTCTTGGGAAGTTACATTCTAATTGAGGGATAAAATATGCACCCAGAAACGTATATACCTGATATTTGATGAAAGAATATAGGTACATTACATTTGCATAATACTATGGAATTCTGCTTGCTTTTGCTAGATGTTGCTGTATCTACTGCCAGATATATATATATATAAAAAAAAACATACTTATTTTCAGAAAAAATATTCTGGCCATAGTATCTCCCAGGTAATTATCTATGAATTCTTATTTGTTGCCCTTATTACATAAATAAAATCATTTGCAGAGAAGTTAATATACTGGGAAATACCATGCATTTATTTTAATTAACTGAACCCTAAAATAGCTAATTAGGCAAAACACAAATGCTTTTTCAATAGCTTGAATTAGACCTAATTTAACTAAATAAATTTGAAATATATCTATATCTATATATATAAATATATATGAACATGACATTCATAAATGAGGTTATCCAAAGATATAGATGTTCAATGAGTTGTCAGAACAACTAGCAAAGAAACAAAAGATCTTTTATGTTGCCTGGTAACACTTCAAAATTCCTATAAATAATTAGAGTACAATATTATTCTCTTTATATCTACAGCTCCAGAGGCTCTGTATGTAAAATATGTGTGTTTGGGGGGGTTAATATGTTTTAATTTAGAATTAAAGATTGAAATTTTTATAACTAGAGTATAGCATCAAATTGATTATAGATGGATTATAGATTATAGAAATAGCAGTTTGTTCAATTAAAGACACTAACAATGAAATGGCAGGCAAAATAATTGTTTTAAAAGTAATTTTGTTTTTCTTTTTTTTTTTTTTGCCTCACAAACGTCCTGGATGAAAAAGACTGCAGACATTTCATTGACTTTTCAAGTAATGCCTACTTATAAAATTAATTGAAATACTAGGAAATAGTTAGAAAAAAAATAGATTTTGGCATTCCAGTGGAAATTTTTGGAGGGGTTGGCAAGGAAAGGGAGAAGGGCAGAGTAGAAATTTTGAATTATCTGATTTAGGTATAGAAAGAACCACATGAATTACCTAGTCCTAATTCCACATGTTAAAAAAATAGCATGGTGTAGGGTGCATTGATATATCACTTAACCTAAAGTTAGACCCCACCTCTGATGTTTATGATTGTTACTACAGGCATGGTATTTCAATTATCAGAGTTTTGTCTGTAAAATAGGGATAGCAGCATAACTCTTAGAAAATACTTTTGAGACTCAGAATGATCATCTATATAATGTTATGTATCAACATCAGTAATTATTTTATATCTGCAGAAGCAGATATAAACAGAACATTTAACTGACTTGTTCAAAGCCATATAGCTAACTATGTGTAGTCTAGTTCAATTAAAATAAAGGCTTTTCCCTTCTAAAGTCCATGCTCTCTTTTATATAAAGATATGTTTTCTATCAGTGTCTCCACAGATGCACCAGTTACTTATTTATCATATGGACTTGGAAATACTGAGCAGCTTTGTTTTTTTCTTGAGGATAAAAATTCATTTATTGTTGTTGTTATGAATGTTTTGTTGTCCAAATGTTCAGACTCCATTATATGATATCTGTATGTGTAATAGAAAACAGGCAAGTGAATTTGTGATGATATGAATTGTACTTTCTTATTAATTCACACATTAAATGACCCATAAATCTGAGCAAAAAATTTCTTCTATTTTTGTAAATAATTGATTCCTAGAAATTCAGAGAAACTCGCTAGTTACCAAGTTTTCCTTTTAGTATTTAAGGCTGTTTGTCAGTAGTATTCTTCATTGTTGCCCAGCATTGAAACACAATTAATATCTATGTACCCAAAGATGTTTTTTGAATATCTTGGAATGTGGTTTTAAAAAGTGTTCGACACATCTCTGTTTGAGTATATTTGTTGCATCCATATATACTTCAATCTAGTTATTCTGGCTTTCTTAAGCTCCATGAGTAAGATATTCCATCTTTTGGCTCTGTGAATTTTTCTGGCTATTTCCCATGACTCAAGTGGTGTGTGTGTGTGTGTGTGTGTGTGTGTGTGTGTGTGTGTGTGTGTTATGTAAAGTTCTTTCCTTCCTTAGCTCTAAGATTGTGAAATTAATAGTTTTTAGATTACTAGATATAATTATCCACCTTAAATGAGATGAAATAGTATACATATTTTAAATAAAATTTAATTGCTTTTAAACACTAATGTAGATGTTGCATTAATAGTCATGATTATAGCTTCAAAATACTACAGATATTCCAATTTTAATGGAGTAGGAAAAAACCAATTAAAAAAAAACTATAATGTGCTCACACAGTGTGTGATGTAGCATATTATAAATTCATACTCATGTTAATTCGGCATGGTTTTTGTGGTCTCAAGATTAATAATTAGGAAGAGTGAAAAGAAATGAAGGTAATTTATTTGCTCTTTCTCCAGTACTGACATTTTTCACATTAATGAGCACTTAAAATGTAAATTATATAGTCAGGTTTAAAAAATAGAACAGAAGGAATGTGTGTGAAGTGCTCACTTTTTATTTGTTTGAATTAGCTAGAATTATGAAAAGCTTTTCAAATGTGTGTCACCCATTGAATTGTCCATGGTGCTGTCAAAAGTGAGAAACTCAATCATCTGGGGATTCCAGAAATTTACAACAAACTTTAACAAATGTGCAATCTATAGATATTTTAATTTTCTGCTTGAAATGTTGTGATTTTCTATTCATCAAAGAAAAGCAAATTAAGACAACTCTGAGATACCACTATACACCTGTCAGATTAGCTAAGATGACAGGAAAAGATAATGACAAATGTTGGAGGGGATGTGGGAAAACTAAGACACTGATATATTGTTGGAGGAACTGTGAATGGATCCAACCATTCTGGAGAGTAATCTGGAACTATGGCCAAAAAGTTATCAAACTGTGCATACCCTTTGACGCAGCAGCGTTTCTATTGGGCTTATATCCCAAAGGGATCTTTTTTTTTTTTTTATACTATAAAGCTTTTTATTTACAAAACATATGAGTGACCTTTCAACATTGACCTTTGCAAAAACTTTTTTCCCCAAGCTTTTCCCCTCCTTTCCCCCACCCCCCACCCCTAGATGACAGGTAATCTAATACATGCTAAATAGGATAAATTATATGACAAATACAATACATGTATACATATCTATACAGTTATCTTACTGCACAAGAAACATCAGATCTAGAAAGAGAAGAAGGAAAAAACAATCTAAGAAGGAAAACAAAATGCATGGAAATATTCACAGAAAGCGTTAAAATGCTGTGTGGTGGTTCACTCTCAGTTCCCACAGGCCTCTCTCTGGATGTATATGACTATCTTCATCACAGAACAACTGGTTTGAATCGCATCATTGTTGAAGAGAAACATGTCCATCAAAATTGATCATCGTATAGTCTTGTTGCTGTGTATAATGTTCTCCTAGTTCTGCTGATTTCACTCAGCATCAGTTCATGCAAGTCTCTCCAATCTTCTCTGAAATCCTCCTGTTGTTCATTTCTTACAAAACAATAATATTCCATAACATTCATATACCATAATTTATTCAGCCATTCTCCAATTGATGGGCATCTTTTCAATTTCCAGTTTCTTGCCACTACAAAAAGGGCTGCCACAAACATTCTTGCACATGTGGGTCCCTTTCCCTCCTTTAAAATCTCTTTGGGATATAGGCCCAGTAGAAACACTGCTGGGTCAAAGGGTATGCACTGTTTGATAACTTTTTGAGCATAGCTCCAAGTTGCTCTCCAGAATGGTTGGATCCGTTCACAGTTCCACCAACAATGTATCAGTGTCCCAGTTTTCCCACATCCCCTCCAACAGTTATCATTATCATTTCCTGTCATTTTAGCCAATCTGACAGGTGTGTAGTGGTATCTCAGAGTTGTCTTAATTTGCATTTCTCTGATCAATAGTGACTTGGAGCACCTTTTCATGTGACCGGAAATAGTTTCAATTTCTTCGTCTGAAAATTGTCTGTTCATATCTTTTGACCATTTATCCATTGGAGAATGGCTTGAATTCTTATATATTTGAGGCAGTTCTCTATATATTTTAGAAATGAGGCCTTTATCAGAACCCCAAAGAGATCTTAAAAGAGGGAAAGGACCCCACATGTGCAAGAATGTTTGTGGCAGCCCTTTTTGTAGTGGCTAGAAACTGGAAACTGAATGGATGCCCATCAATTGGAGAATGGCTGAACAAATTATGGTATATGAATGTTATGGAATATTATTGTTCTATAAGAAACAACCAGCAGGATGATTTCAGAGAGGCCTGGAGAGACCTACATAAACTGATGCTGAGTGAAATGAGCAGAAAAAGAAGATCATTATACATGGCAATAACAAGACTATACAATGATCAATTCTGATGGACATGGTTCTCTTCATCAATGGGGTGGTTCCTATTGTTCAGCAATGAAGAAAGTCAAATACATACAGAGCGAGGCCTGTGGCAATTGAGTGTGGACCATAACACAGCATTTTAATACTTTCTGTGAATGTTTGCTTGCATTTTGATTTCCTTCTTAGGTTGTTTTTTTTTTTCCTCTTTCTAGATCAGTTTTTTCTAGCACAGCAAGATAACTACAGATATGTATACACGTATTGGATTTATTATATACTTTAATATATTTAACATGTATTAGATTACTTGCCATTTAGGGGAGGATGTGGGGGGAAGGAGGGGAAAATTTGGAAAGGAAAATTTTGCAAAGGTCCAAGTAGAAAAACTACTCATATGTTCTATAAAAAAAAGCTTTTATAAACAAAAACAAAACAAAACAAAACAAAAGAAATGCTGTGATTTTCTGGTGTCAGATACAAGTTAATGTTATTTATAGTTCTAAAGCATTCATATACCTCTAAAGAAATAAAAGAAATTATTGACTCTCATCTCTTTATTGTTTTTTTATTTGTTTTGTATAAAATTTATTTGATTTTGTCTACCACTGTTTGCAATTTACTGTTCACAAGACTATATAGTATTTGCTATGTAACTTCATAAAGGGACTCTAAACTATGAAAATCTTATCTCATTATAGTGAAGTAGGATAAGAATGTTAGATTCACATTAAGGCAATGGAAGAAGAGTCATGAAGTCCTATGTTCATATCCTGCCTCAGACATTCATGCAGGTCTTTGAACATTGGTGGGTAGTTAAACATTAAGTGCTTCAGTTGCAGCATGTGCAAAAAGAGGCCAATGAACTTAATGGCCTCTATATGTCTTATGGTTCCAAATCTATATCTTATAAAAATGGTTAATTTCATTTTACTTTACTTTACTTTACTTTTTATTACTTTAAAAACTTAGGCAAACCATCCATGATGCTAAGTTGTTGTGGGGGGTGAGGGAAATGATATACAAAAGTATGCTTACTTTTTTGGGAAAATGTTATCTTTTGAATTTTTTTAACTTTAATGTCAAAATAAGTTTCTATTGTGTGAAATTTATTAATAAATTTAACTAAAACTTATTTTGTCTGTTGTTTCTTGGTTAAAAAAGTAAGAAAATAAGTATAGTATGTTCAAGTTTGACTTTTAAGTGTAACTAAAAAGTTGGTGAATTTTTTAGAAAATGACCTTGGGAAGGGATATCTTCTCATGACATAAATCAAACTGTATTTATTTTTGTAATCCTTCTTTTGTTCCTCCCTCATTTCCTTTCCTCTTTTCTTCTTTTCTTCCTTCCTTCCTTCTTTCCTTCCTTTGTTCCTTCTTTCCTCCCTCCCTCCTCCTTTCTTCCTTTCTCCCTTCTTTCCTTGCTTCTTTCCTTCCTTCCTTCCTTCCTTCCTTCCTTCCTTCCTTCCTTCCTTTCTCCCTTCTTTCCTTCTTTCCTTTCTTCCTTTTTCCCCTTCCTTCCATCTTCAGAGTCTGTTGTCTCTATACACTCAGAGTATCTAGTACATTCAGAGACAATTCTAGTGAGGGCATCCAAGAAGTATGCAAGATTGAGAAATAGAATAAATCTACCCAGATTAGAAGTCATTTGACAGAAGAGGAAACAGAGTCACAAAGATTAAGTGACTATTCCAAGGCACCATAGCCATAGTAGAAGTTATCACAGTATTAACAATATTTAAAATCATTTAGAAAATGTATAAAGCGTACTTTCTTCCCATATATAGTTCAAATATTCCCCATCCAGAGAATATTCTTTTTTGGTTGCCTTTCCAGAAACAGTGGGATTTTTGGATATATTCCATCTTCATTCTTGAGCTCAGTTCTGACTGTGATAAAAGTGTAGATCTGTGAGATGGCTGCCAGGAGACAAGAGCACAGAGGAGATGCAACTCATTATCCTGGGCTCATTATCACATTCGTGGAACTACATTTTAAAACTAATAAAAGACTATTTAAATTGTGTAAGCATTGAACCAGAACCAGATTTGAGGCTTAACTAGAAAGTTTAATAATTACACAGCAAGTTGAATTAATCAGTATATGTGTGTATATCTATCGATCTATTTGTCTATCTATTTTTCAATCTATGTGTGTGTATGTATATATGTGTGTGTATGTATGTGTGTGTTTATACATTTTCATTGAGATATGTTAGAAAAATACCCAGAAAAAGACAATGTTAACCCCAGACTCCCTAAATTAGCTGGCCCCAAAGAGTGTTCTCCAAATCAGCTCTAAAATCATCAAGTAGAACAAATGTCACAAATTGTTGGTTATGGATAGCATAATGAAAATAACCTAGAATTACATAAATTGATCTCATTTATTCAGGATTTTTATTAGTAGTTAAACTTGTAGAATTAAAATTTTCTGAATGAAGTGTATTACTTTAGAAGGATGCATTGATGGATTTATGAATTCATCAATCATAGATATCCCTTCCATAGATAAAATAATTCCTGGCATTTAATATTTACTATGTGCTACTTGATCTTCATAAGAACCAAGTAAAATATGTGCTAAATATATTATTATTAATATTTGACAGATATGTAACAGAACAATTTACAAAAAGCAATAATCAAAGAATTAGCACAGTTGCTAGAACATAGTAAGTTCTTTATAAATATTTATAAATGTTTATTTACTGAAAATCAACCTCATAATGGGGAAATCTCAGGTTCAAGTCCTGCTTCTGACATACAATAGCTTTTTCTTTTAATCTCTATTTATTTCTAGGAAATTCTCTAAGATTCTCTAAATGAAGAAGGTGATAACTTGCATTAGGAGAGGAAGTTTTCTTGTTTGGGAGTTCCCAGTGCTAACTGAATTACAAAGTCACTCCATATTCTTAATGCATTTGATTATCATAGAAATCCTAAGTACTAGACATATTAGTATTCTTAATTGACATAAAAAAGCATCTGAGTTTCCAAGAGTTTAAAAGACCTCCTCAGGGTCAAATAAGTGACAAAGAAAGTATTCAAACTAGGCACTTCCTTACTGATGAGGTTCAAAACGGTGTATTGGACAGAGAGAAAAGAAACAATTAGTCCCTGAGACAAGAAGGCACTAATAGAGATCAATTTAGCTCCATAGTCCCATTCTCTGGAGAGGACATCTGGTTAGAAATTCAAGTTATATCAACCTCTTGAGGTTCACCCTTTGTAAAGGTCTTGTATAGCCTCACCTTGCCATGCCCTGCAAGATATCCCATCATGTACATGAGATTAAATTTTGCCTATAAAATGTATTTTGGGTTTGTTTTGCCCTACTTTAGGTCAATTTGCCACAGCACTCTGCCTCATGGTCTCTTTCTCCTTATTCCTCCTTCATGCTAACTTCACTATGCTTCCCAATCCCATTTCTTACAGGTAACTAATTATTTTACAATGCTTAAGTCCCTTCCAGGATTTAGCCTGCTAGCTGAGGTCACCTCAACTACATGTGATGCTCCCTTTCTACTGAGTAATTGTGAGTTCCACTGATGAATTTATCTTTCACATGCTCTCTACTTTATTTCACATTTATAATTATTGGCATCTATTGTATCTCTTCATTTTGTCTGTAAATTATTCCTCTAAATAAATGTACTTTTTGCCAAAAAGAATGACCATTGTGAATTCTTCACATGACCAAACCCTAACTTTTGGTGCCTGCCTTTATTTGATGTCTACATCACTCACATCATTCCTACAAGTGTAGCATTCCATTTTCTATACTACAATCTAATTCTTGTCCACATTTACCTATAAATCATGGATAAATTGTTAATAAAGTTCAGTAGAAACCATCTTCTGAACTTTAATCCCTCAAAGATACTAATATATCCCTTTACTCATCCATCTGATATTTCTCATTCCTGAAAAGTTTTTGACTCAAATTCTGTTGCTCCCTGAAAACTCTCCACTCCTGAGCTACTTCTCAGGCACCTGAAGTATATACCTCTGCTCAGCTGGGGCTTCCCATAATCTCCATATTAGGGAAGAAGCTAGGTTGATCATGGTTTTATTCTGCCCAAAGATGTACTGAGGATTCTTCTTGATAGGACTTTCTTTCTCTTGGTATTTTTACACACACACACACACACACACACACACACACACACACACCACCCATATAATTATAGTACCAAGTGGAAGAGTGATTCACACTGTGAAGAGCTCACTGAGACATTTATCACAGCCACAAAAGAGGCTATTTATTTTATGGAACACTCATGGAATAAATAAAATATGATTAAGCAAGACTGAATCATATGTGATTTAGTAACATGTTCTGAATAAAACCTACATTTAAAATCAGAGGAAAAATAAAAGGGAAGTAATGGCAGGGTCTAGGGAGGAATTAGGCAAAAGATGAGGACTAGTTAAGGGTTCATCAAAAGTTGGAGTTCAATCATGTGAAATAATAATGAACCCAGAGATTCCTTAGTTCATTGTGGTCAATATGAACCAGTTTGACTTGTTTCTGTAGCTGCTGGCATGCAAAGAAAGTTACAGGTCCAGTAAGCAACTCAACATTGCAAAAGGTTTTTGATGTGACCAACTTAAAGGATCCTCAGTTTGCAGTTGGCAAGCTGTGGGGAGCCAGATTATAAAGGCTTTGAAAATTGAAAGTTAATATTTGTCACATGGTATTTTTGGCTATATAGAAGCAGGCTCCAGCATCACTTCCCCTCCCTATTTTTACGAAGAAGGAATAAAAACAACAAAAACAATAACAACAATGTAGCAGGACAGAGTGCCTGGAGTGTTGGAGGGGAAGAGCATTGAGGAATCAGGCCTATATATTCAATAAAAATTGATTAGGTTAAAATAGAGAAACTAATTTCATTAAAAACATGAAGATTAAAAAATAAATTAACAAGGAAATAAGATATTTAGCACAAATTAAAATAAAATTTAAAACTATACTGACAGGAAAAATTAGTCAAAAAAATCTTCTTAGGAAAAATGCAGCAAAAATAAAATCAATAAACAAAACAAATATGAAGAAGTATTTGAGAATGTAAATTCTGAAGTAAATTGAAGCAGAATTTAGGAAAACAATATTTATAAATAATCATGATAATGTGAGGAAGAAAGCTAGGAAAGATAGATCTATATCCATATCTATATTCCCTACTCTTTTCTAGGCAGTGTACTAACCACTGTACAAATACCTTATTTGATTTGACAAGCAACCTTATGAAATAGGTGCTATTGGTTTTTTTTCCTATTTTACAACAGGGGAAACTGAGACAAATAGCAGGTACATGACTTGCCTAAGGTCAGATATTTAATAAGTGTCTGTGGTCAGATTTAATCTAAGGTATACCTGGCTCCAGATCCATTACTCCATCCATTGAACGAACAATTACCTTCAAAGTGAAATGACACAGCAGCAATAAAACATTTTAAAGGGAATTACATTAAATAATAATGATCAAGCATGGACTAAAACAGACATAAGATGTCACTTCTATTTTAAGCATAAATGATGGTACTGAATACAAGTCAATAAGATTTTTTCAATTTATTGTTAGGTTTTGATCAACTTTGTTATTACTCTTTTTTAATAGCAAATGGCTCTCTGCCAGATATAGGGAATGTTACATCAGAAAATATGAGTAATATAAACCCAAAAGATTTAGCTACAATAAATCATAGTGGGTATTTTAGATTCAATATACAGTTCATATAAGTTATTAGTCCTGGGAACCACATCATTAGCTATATTACCTCAGCAGAGCATGGCAGAAAGTAAATGAAAATAATTTATTCTGATGTGTCTTGGTGTAGCATATCATCTTGGAGCTACCATCTTAAATCCTATTTGGGAGTGGGAAAATGAAATCCTCAGAAGTCAAATATTATACCTCCCTTCAGGGAACTGAGGGTCTTTCATTGAGGTTAGAGGTTGTTTCTTCAAAACTATGTGCTTTATAAGTTGATTATCAATAGCAATCAGACAGACAAATTAGTTTTGTAATCTGAGTATTTTTAAGGCCCCTTCCTTGATCAATGCTTTGTCATTGTGTAGAAGATTACATAGCACAGTAAATTGTACTATGCCATTCAGGATTACTCAAGATTTATAGATCATAGTGGAGAGTTCTGACATTAGGTAAATCATGAAACATAGAAAACTAATTTAGGATTTTGACAAGAAAATGCCATAAACAGTATCAAAATGACAAAAGTGAGGATACTGGAAGATGAGCCCCTCAGGATAGAAAATGTCTAATATGCCTTTGGGAAAGAGCAGAGGACAACTACAGGTAGCCACAAAAAGAATAAAGCAGCTGTTTTATTCCTAAATCCTAAAGGAATTCAGCTGCTGCTATTTCTGGTGATAAAAAGAACATCCAATTCTGTAAAAATAAATGCTGCATAGGAACCTGTAATTTAAGATCTATGAACCAAAAACAGATGGATATGGTCCAACAGGAAATCAAAACACTAAATACCAATATACCAAGTGTCAGTGAACTTAAATAAATAGGTGGATTTCATTCAGGTGATCGTTACATATACAAAAGTGAAATAGCACTCATAATCAATAAAAAGATCAGAAAAGCAATATTTGTTAAAAATTTCAAAAATGAAAAAGGTGGGGGGCAGTTAGTTCATATAGTGGATAGATTGCAGGTCCTGAAGTCAGGAGGACCTAAATCTGGATTCAGACATTTAATACTTCCTAACTGTATGACAGAGAAGTCAATTTAATCCAATTGTTTTAATTAAAAAAAAAACTTCAAAAATGACTGATATCTATAAATCCAAGGAAAATCATTCAATATCATAGTAATAAAAATCTGTGCCCACAACACTGAGGCAAAAGATGGCCAAAGTTTGTCAGTTCTATGAAGACTACACATATTTTAGAAATCATACCAACAAATGTGTCAAATTTGTCATAGAAAATTAAAGTGTTAATTTTAGGAATTCTAAAAATAAGTTGAATAACAATCAAGTTTGGCCTTGGATTATAAAATGAAAAAAGGAAGAGACAAAAAGAGTTTTTCAAGATAACTTCCTGATTTGACAGTAAATTCTATTTTTCAACAATGCAAAAGGTGATTCTTGTCATATATATCACCAAAAGGGTCAAGGTCAAATTAGATTGATTATATACTTTAGAGTCAAGGTGAAGCAGCTCTATTTAATAAATTAAATAAGACCTCGGGCTATATGTGGCTCAGTTCATGAGCTTCATATAGCAAAATTCATACTTGAATTGAAGAACATAGGAGAAACCACCAGAGCATTAGCATCCATTATGAATATAAAGTGAAATGATGAATAGATTTAAGAGATTAGATTTTGCAGCTATAGTGTCTGTTGAATTATGGACAGAAGTTTGTAATGTACAGGAGTAGCAATAAAAACAATTACAAAAAAAGGTTGAAAGCAAAAATGGCTAAGGAAAAAAAGAAAAACAAAAGGTAAATGAAAAAAGGAAAGTTATACATAACTGAATGTTGAATTTCAGAGAATAGTAAGGAGAGATAAGATTTTTTTAATGAGCAAAAAAGAAAATAATAGAATGGGAAAGAGAAGAGATCTCAGTGAAAATTAGAAGTAGAAAGTGAATTTTTCATGGAATATTGAGTATTGTATAAGACAAAATGGTAGGGACTTAATAAAAGTAGAAGAGAGACAGAATAGGTGCTAAAATATACAGAAGAACTTTATGATATTTTAACATCAGCAATAACTAAGATTATATGTTTACTTATCTAGACTCGTACATCCTGGAGAAAAGAAATCAGCTTCGTTTTAAGAAGCTTTGCTAGCAATAATACTGGTGGAGGTGACAACATTTCAACTGAGCTATTTAAAATTCTAAAAGATGATGACTTTAAAATATTGTATTCAATATGACAGCAAATTTTGAAAATTCAACAGTGGACAGTAGATTGGAAAAGATCAGTTTACATCCTAATTCTAAAGAAGAATAATGTAAAAAAGAATGTTCAAATTACCAAAAATTTGCACTTATCAACAAGGTTGTGTTTACAATTCTATAAACTAAACTTCTGAAATATATGAACCAAGAATTACCACAAGAGCAGCATGATTTTCACAGTGGCAAATGTGAACACAGCACTCATTGGAAAAGACCCTGATATTTAGAAAGATTGAAGGCAAAAAGAAAATGGGAATGCAAAAGATGAGATAGATCACATAATGAGCACTCTGAATATGAGTTTGAACATACTTTAAGATATAGTGGAGAATAGAAGGGCTTCTATGCTGTGGTTCTTAGGGTCATGAAGAAGTGCCAAAACAACAACAAATATAACAAGGAAAAAAATGGTAGAATTGGCACAAAACTCTTCTCTAAATTGGAGATGCATTTTATGCAGAGACTGAGGAAACATTGGCTCAATTTTACATTACAAGCTTTTTGAGGTTAAACTCATAATTCTTGGAAGTGAGGCAATTGGGTTTAAGTGCCCTGCAAAGCAAATCAGACAGCTAGGAAGTGTTAAGTGCCTGAGAGAAAATTTGAACTCAGGTCCTTCTGACTTCAGGGCTGGTGTTCTGTCTACTGCACCAACTACCTGCCCCTTGAAAGTCTTTTTGTTAGATGTTCCTTTCACTTCTTCATTAATTCTCTTTAGATATAAGATATTGTCTCCATGCAGCATAGTATCATGCAACTACTTTATCCTGAGTTTTATTGGTTGTGCTTTGATTTTGATTTAGATATTTCTCCCAGTCATTGCTATTTTTGATAAGCCCAAGATCTAAATCCAACAGTCCAAAATTCATGTCATTTTGTGCTTCTAATCAAAGGTGTGGGTTGAAAAAAAAAGACCTTTCTTCCCCATCTCCATCCTAAGAAAATTTTTCTTAGGGGTTTGGCTGGAAATGCTCTATTAAGTAATACTACTTATTATAACTATCATTTTATTGTTGTTTAAAAGTTGAAAAAAAATTATAATGTGTTAACTCATTGGATCCTAATAACCCTATAATATAAATGCCTTTTTCTCTCCATTTTATAGATGAGCTATTGATGATAAATGGTTTTCCCAATACCATAAACTACTAAGTTTCTGAGGTCTAAATTGAAGTCAGGACTTTCAGATACCAGGGTCATCACTGTCCATTGTGTTACCAGTATCAGTATTTAGTGGACAGCATTAATTCTGTGTTCTGAAGTAGATTAGCTTATAGAAGACTCATAGAACATGGCAAGTCATGCATTTAATTTTTTTTTTCTTTATTGATTGATTCAAGATGGATACCATTGTCTGATAAAGGTCTCAAGGCTAGAGTATTTTCTTAGTTGCTGTAAAAGGTGTGAATGATAAAGAAATGCAATCAAACACCATAGTTGTACTAGGAAATAGACCTGAAAGAACAAAAAAAGTCTAGTCTAGGTTCTCATTTTGAACAATAAAATTTAAAATCAAGGAAGGTGATTTTAGTAAAGTACTTCACTGAATTTGAACCTTTTCAAATCCTATGTGGATTAGGAAATGGATATCCAGAAAATTAGAAAGATTGAGATAATTCACATTTTTATAGAAGTTTATAAATTTACAAATAAATTTATTTCATTTGATCAGCTTTAAGTGGAGGGAATGTTTTTCTCATATTATTCCCACTTCATAAGTGAAGAAGCTTAAGTTGAAGGAGTCTGCATTGCTTGTCAAAGGATCACAAGTTAAGCAGAAAGATAATTCCAAAATTCTACATTGTACATGGCATGTCAAATCAAAGTCTTTGGAGTTCAGAGGGATCAAACAGTAAACTAATCTATGTATTAATCTGCAGAAATATTGTTTTTGTTCTTTTACTTTTAATAATTCACTCAAGTATTATATAATCATTTGATATTTCTTTTTTAATAACATAAAACATTTTCTTGCTCATTTAACAGTTTTTATTTGCTTGGGAAGTCACATTTTCCCTTTCACTCTTGATTCTTTATCGGAAACATATCTATTATGGGAAAATATTCAAGGACCAAGAATCCTTTTTTTTAATAACAGTTGCTGTATTGAAATTGATTGTTTTTCTAAAAGTATATGACCAACATGAGGAGGAGAAAAGAATAAGCTCTGAATCTGATCGATGCTTTCATTTTTAGCTTGACTGAACTATCTTAAGTCCTTCTGATAGAAACTTATCTGTGTCCTGATGAAATCAATATTTATGAGCCAGGGAACATTAGCAGTCTCAACAATTACTTGTGAAATATAATTGTGTAGCTTTTCATTATTCACATCTGTTGATTTCTTATTAAAAGTAATTGAACAGAGTTATTTTTCCATTGGTGCTGATTCTAAAACTCCATTATGGTATGTTTTGCTTTAGAAGCCCAGTTATTTATGAAAGATCAAATTTTGTTTTATTGATAAAAATTTTCTGCAACTAATATATGAAATTACTGACTATTATTCGATAATATGTGTGCAAGAAATCTCTTCCCTCCACTCTGTGCATTGTAGTTTATAGCTAAAACTTTGTCCCCAGGCACATGGAATTGTGAAATTTATTCTTAAATCTTTCTTCATTATTAAGTTTGTCATTAATTGGGCTATATTGACAAAAGTATGCCTTCCAAAACAAGATAGTGTTTCTTTTGTTAGATGCTAGCATTCTCAGATAGTTTATTTATAGTTAATTATCATATACTACCACTGTATTATCATGAGCATATAAATGGCTCAAGATACAAATGCTGATCTGAATTTCTCAAAGTTTTTTGTCAAGAAGAGAACCTAGAATTAAGCTTGTTTATATCAGGAGAATTCAAATTATAAACATAGTCAGATTTGTATTTTATTTTTTAAATTTAATCTAAAAGCATTTACATATTAGTTTTGATTTATGAGGAAAAAAGAAAATGAAAATTAACTTCAAGTTATTATACCACTTCTGTTAATGATTACAGGAAAAAAGTGAATAATTATTCTTTTTTTATATAAAGCTTTTTATTTAC
>JAJPUD010025348.1:6534-17694 GCA_023553655.1 Myrmecobius fasciatus | reverse complement strand
ATTCATAAAGTGCTTGGCGAACCTTAAGCACAACAGAAACGCTGGCTCGCTGCGCCCTCTCCCTGGCAAATTCACCGGGCCTGGAGCCAAGCAGGCAATCTCCCTTCCTCCCGGATTACAAACCGTCCACACTGTTGGAGGAAGGGGCAGCTGTGTTGGCTCTTGGAAGCTGCCAGGAGCCCCGTTGGCAGGGGGAGCCCGGTCCTGGCACAGCCCGCCTCGGTAGCGCTGGATGGGCTTCGGTCTCAGGCCTTGGGGATCGGTGGAAGGGCCCACCCCACACAGATGTTCAGTTTGTCAAGGGCTCGGGTAATTCCTCCTGGATTTTGGCCCACCTCAATTTTCTGGGTCTTAATCCTTGTTAAGAAAATCTCTTTGCCTTGCCCATTGCAATTCGGTTAAGCGGACCTTACGGGAGCGTTCTGCCAGGAGAGGTCCTATGATGTGGCCGAGAGGGCAAGTCCAGCCCTCCGCCTCTATTCCCCGTGGCTTCTTCCTAGCTCTGGCACTTAGAGCTTCCCCTGCCTGGCTTTGCCCCCCAGGAACTCCTGCCCAGCTGGGGTTGGCTTGGCCCCTGCAGCCTGAGACCTGGACGCTACTTTTCCCAAACAGCCCCAGGAGGACTTGGGAAATGCCCCCCTCCATATGCAAGCTTCCCCTTTCCTGTGCCCATTGCCCTTCTCAGCCCCTTCTTCCTACCCAACTCCCCAGGCTTCCTCAGTCAAAGTGTTCCAAGTGGACTTTCCCACCACTGCAGAGCACTAAGTCCACCCCAATGTCACAATAGCTATCCCTTTCCCCTTTTATTAGCTTTTTATTTTCAAAATATATGCAAACTTACTTTTCAACCTTCAAAACCCTCCTGTCCAATCTTTTTCCCTGTCTCTTCCCCCCAGCCCCTCCCCTAGACAGCAAGTAATCCAATATAGGTTAAACATGGGCAATTTCCACATTTAGCATGAGGAGCTATCCTTTTATATGGCACTTTAAGGCTTACAAAGTCACGTGACCTTGTTGGATGCTCTCGGGGGACCCATTTACAGAGAAGGAAACAGGCAGATTAAGGCACTTTTCTGGGGTCACACAGCTAGAAAGAGCTGCCCACATCCGTGCTCCTGCCTTCATCTCCTCCAGCTCTCAGCCAACACCAGCCCTGAGAACCCTTCTGGCTACTGAAAACTCAGTGGAGGGGAGAAACTCGAGTTCAAATTCAGCCCCAAATCCCTGTAGCTCCCCAACAAACCAACCTGGGAACCAGACTAAAGTAGGGGCTGTCTCTGTGGAGTACTGCTTCCCTCTAGTGGCCAACTCAGTTAATGACAAGTGAATTCGGCCTTTAGGGCTGATGAGATACCTAGGCTCTTAGGTGATCTGCAGCTGGAAGATATTGAATCCAGCCTCTTTATTTTGAAGATGGGGAAACTGAGGCATAGAGAAGTTGCCAAGACACATCAACAAGCATTTATTAAGCACTTACTTCATGTCAAGCTCTATTAAGGACCAGGAATACAAATCCAAGACAAAGGCAGATCTTTCCCTCAAGGAACTTATATTCTATTGGAAGAATACATTAAAGAGAGCAGAAAACGGGTTGGTGGAAGGGGAGGGCATCTGATTCCTGGTGGAAAAACCGTCTACAAAAGTGGAAATGGCAGATGACCAGGAAGCTCAGGGGGAAACTCACCAATGGAAGAAGGAGCGAAAGAGAGAACCTCTGGGAAGGCCTCTGGGGAATGGAGTTCAAGTCTCAGGGTCAAAGACAGAGCAGGACATAACATCAGAGATCATAGATTCTTAAACTGGAGTGCACAAGCCCCTGGAACTTGTCTGGGAAAAATTATATCTTTATTTTTACTGCTCTGGTTTCCTTTGCAAATCTTTTGCAATTCTTTTTCCTTCCTTCCTTCCTTCCTTCCTTCCTTCCTTCCTTCCTTCCTTCCTTCCTTCCTTCCTTCCTTCCTTCCTTCCTTCCTTCCTTCCTTCCTTCCTTCTCTTTTCTTTCCTTCTTTTCTTGTTCCTTTTCTTTTCTTTTTTTTTTTGCATCAGAAACAACACTCTGAGAAGGAATCCATTGATTTCACCAGATAGTTATCTAAGGAGTCTCTGACACCAAAAAGATTCAGAATTCTTATATTAGATAACAAAACGTCAAGAGCTGAGAAGGACCTCTAAGGTCACCCAATCCAACATTTTCATTTTTTAAAATTAAATTTTATTTTTTCAATTAACAAGCATTTAGTTTCTCATTTATTCTTCTTTTCCCTCTTGAAGGAAAAAAAAGAAAGAAGCAAACCTTTATAACAAAGCTGCATATAAAAGCAAATGATTAAAATGAAAAAAAAAACGAGAAAGGAAAATAAACAAACAAAAAAAAACCACAACAAAAAAGGCGAAAATCCTATGCTTTGATCCACATTTAATCTTCACAGTTCTCTATCTGGATGAGGATGGCACTTTCCAGCACAACTCTATTGGAATCAGAACTGAGTGTGGATCACAACATAGTTTTTTTTTCACCTTTTTTTTGTTGTTGCTTGTTTGCTTTTTGTTTACTTTCTCATTTTTTTCCCTTTTGACCTGATTTTTCTTGAGCAGCATGGTAATTGTGGAAATATGTATAGAAGAACTGCACATGTTTAACCTATACTGGATTACTTGCTGTCTAGGGGAGGAGTTGGGAGAAAGGAGGGAGAGACAATTTGTAACAAGGTTTTGCAAGGGTGAATGCTGAAAACTATGCATATATTTTGAAAATAAAAAGCTAAAAATATTTAAAGTCTATTAAAAGTCATTGTGCATTCATATTGTGCTCAGGAAGTTCTGAAAGGCAGACAGATATGTTCTGCGTTATCCCTGCCAAGCCTATGCTTGTAGCACCAAGGTAGTACGCATCTGTTTTGCAGATCTGTAGGGTTGTGCAGACAGATTGGTAAGGTGCTTTGCAAACCTGCAGTGCTGTATAAATGTTCTGTGTAGCTCTCGCTAGCTATTATGTGCTGAGCCCTGGAGCAAACAGCTGAGCAGACCAGGACCTAAGAAGACACTATGGACCTGTGGTCACTGGCTCCCTATGGGCCCAGCAAGAGTGAGGGAGGATTGCAAGCTGCACTGGATATAAGTGAATTAAATTATATAAATTTGACTATTAGGATCCACTTCTCTGGTGTGTGAGTAAATATTTTTTGTGTCTATCTTTGATTTACTTTATTTTTATTAAGTAACTGAGCTTCCTGATTCTTTCTACCCTTGTAGTCGGTCAGATGAGAGAGGTAATGGACTTCCACTTGAGAGATTGGATTTGCCTTGGGGGTTCTGGCTAGGAAGGGTTTGAGATGTCACATTTTAGGACACAAGTAGCTATTATCTCGATTCTACCAAGATTTCATTGTTATAATTAAACTGGCTATGACTTTGAGGTTTGAAAATAAACTAGTAGAATCTGGGATAGGTGTGGCTGGTAGACAAGTGACAGGCTGTGACTGGCAGGTACTCCTAGCTGAAAACTCAGGCACTGTGAGGGAGGGGAGTGCTGTACCAGATCATCCCCTCTGATCTTAGATTTACTTAGAGCAGGCTTCTTACATTTTTTCCTCTTTTGATCCCTTTTTGTCTGAGAAATTTTTGTGACCCCCTGATACAAAATCAAACATTTACTGAAAATAAGTCATAATTTCACAACCCCCCCCCCCATTCAGTTATGAACCACAGTTTTAGAAGCTAGGGCTTCATATCGTAGGAGGAAGAGAGGGAGAAAAATCTGGAACACAAGGTTTTGAAAATGAATATTAAAAACTATCCTTGGGTATATTTGGAAAAAAATACCTTTTTTTTTAAAGCTAGGCCCTAGAGAACCACATATTAATGTTATCTATGTTCTATTGTATTTTATTTATTTTGTAAAATACTTCCCAATTCCATTTTAATCTGATTCTCCTTGTGGGCCAGGGAGGGAAAGCAAGTCCCTTTTAAAGGATTGCACAGGATCTATGAAATTATTTTCATTTTAAAGAGACATGAAAGGAAACCCCAAATCATAGATTTAGACTAGAAATAAGATGGATTTATTTCCAGGACACTACAGGGAGAAAGGCTGGTTCTGCCCACCCTCACAGTGGGGTCCACCCCAAACTGCAGCCTTTAAATGGAGATTTCCGATTCTTAGAAACTCATTGAAAAAACTCTTAATAGGGGTGCTCACTGGGACCGGATCCCATTCTTTGGAGACCCCACTGGAGGTTTTCCTTGGGATTCTTGATGGGGGGAGGTCCCCAGCCCATCATCTTATTTTCTCTTGATCTTGAAAGTCTTCCGGTCTCCCAAAGAAGCCTCATGCATCAGTTGTTTTCTGTAGGTGGCTGCCATCCCAATTGAATTGGGCAATGTCTATCCTGTGCACCAGTTGGTTTCCTGTTTGGGCCCACTCATCCCAGCACACACACTCACCCTTCATATCCGGCAATCAAAGCAATGAGCTTCTCATGATGGAATTTCAGACATTGGGTCTCTTGGGGCTCCGAACAGCATATCCTTTTGGGGATGGTCTGCTCCACCTGTGGAAGGCCAGCATAAAGGACTTCTATATAAGGAAGCTTTGAGGGAAGAAGCAGGCCCCAGGCTTGTGCAGGCCACAGGAAGTAGGCCCAGGGGCCCTCTTTCAGAGGTAAGGAGCTAGTGATTAGCGCCTCAGTTCCCAGGCTCCAGCATTCCAGGCTGACTTCACAGCCCCAGGCTTTCTCTGGTCGGATCCCTAACAGATCTCCCAAAGATTCCAAAGTCCTCCTACCTTCCCAAGCTGGCCAGGCTGACCTCTGGGCTATAGAGGCTCTGGAGACCCCCAGCAAGATGGCTTTATCCAGATTCCTGGCCAGACACTATAGTCCCAGCAGCCACCATGATCCAGGATCTGGGGCTCACAAGGTCTGACCTTGGGGCAGCTTGAAGGATGAAAGTGATTGGAGATGAGAGACTGCTGGTGGCTGCCTTCAATGCCATTAGAGGCTTGCCTATCTCTAATATCCCCGTTGAGGATTTCAAATGACCAACAAATTAGGACTTTTCAGGGAAGAAGAACTAAAGTTCTCTGTAATTTGGGGGTCTGCTTTTGTGTTAAAAAAATAGAACCATCTCCTTCTCTGATTGGCAAGGATAGGTAAAGTCATCATGGGTGGGTCATTAAAAGTCAGTAACAGTGTGGAAATAGGCCTGAATCAGGAAAACATGGAGGCTTGAATCTCCCCTCGCGCATTTCCTGCTCTGAGAACAGGAGAGTTCTTGCCTCTGGGATACAAGGACAATATTCTTCTCACTCCCACAAGCAGAAGCAGCTCTGGACATCCCAAGTGATTGTTATCAGGACAACATGGCGGGAATCGGGGAACTCTAGATAAACACACACGGGAGTTCAGAGGTCAGGCCTTTAGTCATAAAATGCTCAAAACAGAGTGGTGAAAACAGGTTGCTGGAAAGCATAAAGATGGTGGAGTCGCTTTTTCTTGGGAAGGCTGCTGTTACTGGAGAGGGGGGGTGGGACGGGGGGGGGGGGGGAAGGGGTATAACTAGGCCTGACTAAGGACTAGTCTCTGATTAACTGTAGCCAGGACCAACAGCATGACTCAAAGCTAAGCTATCATGTCCAGAAAGCTCTGAGCCCATTTCAGAGGGTCCCTGATCAAAGGCAGGGAAGATATCTTAGGGATCATCAATTTCAAGTGCCCATTTTAGAGATGTGGAAACCAAGTCCCAGTGAGGTGTCCCAAGTCACTCAGATAAAAAGCCATCTGGGGCAGGATGTGGGTTCCTGCAATCAAGTTGAGCTCTGTGTTCCCTACCGAGCTCCTAATTAAACTCTACTGTGTCACAGGTGAACCTTGAAGCCCATTCCTTATATGGAATATATGGATAATCTTAGATAAATAGGTTTAGATAGGGGAGCAGGGGCTTGGCTCAGAGCACTTCCTGGCTTCCCGGCCAATGAATCTCTCCATGATCCATGAAGTTTCTCTTCTAAAAGACCTAAAAATAGTCACAACTTCATCATGTCCCCATCACATCCATAGTAGATTCTAAGTGTGACCCCAAATCAAGGTCTTGCGCTAATAAACATTACGCACAAACATTATACACAATTCACAATCATTTTATTTATCTTCTCAGACTTTAGAAGCCTTTTAAAGAAGCAGACGGTTTAATGGGCCAATTTTCTGTTAAGGAAATTGGTTTCAGAGTGCCATCTACACCCAGAGAGAAAACTTATGAAGATTGAATGTAGATCAAAGCGTAGGATTTTCCTCTTGTTTGCTTGCTTTTTCTTTTTTCCCCCCTTTCGATCTGATTTTTCTTGCGTAGCATGACAAATATGGAAATATATTTAGAGGAATTGCATGTTTAATCTATATCAGATTGCTTGATATCTTGGGGAGGGGGAGAAAAATTTGTAATGAAGTTTTGCAAAGGTAAATGTTGAAAACTATTTTTGCATGTATTTGGAAAAAATATTAAAATTTAAATTTAAAAAAAGGAAAAAGGGGGAAAAAGGGAAATTGGTTTAGGAAAGTCTGACCTAGTGACCTGACTTTGCAAAAATCACGTCTCATTAGCAGCATCCCTGGTGTCCTGACTGCTAATCCAAGGTCCTGTCCACTACTTTACACAAGCTTACTCAACAGCATCCTATATATTGGTAAGAGAAGGTGAGCCAGGACAGTGGGCACACAGCACATGTAAACTTCTCATGGGAAGGAGAGCTTCCCTTTCTTTCTCCAAAAGCCCAAAAAGGGGCCAAGCTCATGCCAAGGATCAATATTTTCTTTTTTTTTTTTTTAACTCACTGGAGCATCAAAGTTCCCAGAGACTCCAGTAGTGAAGGTTTAGAGGACAGAAGTCTTGTGTTGCTCCTTTGGTTTAATTTCGGTTTCCCAAGTCCGGCTACCTTATAGCCAAGCCTGGCTTTCCTGCTACAACATTCCACCCTCAGCCTGTACAAACCTCAGCAGCGGGGAGGCCCCTGCCCCTGGGGGCAGTCCTGGTGCTCCTGGACAGTTCTGATTGGGAGGAAGTTTTCCTGCTCCATTGCCGGTGCACTTCCTGACAACTTTCCCCTCACCCTCCCATCATCTTGGTCCTGCCCTCTGGGACCCAGCCAAGAAGTCTCAGCCTTCCTCCAACCCACAACCCTTTGCACACTTGGAGATGGCTCCGGCATTTCCCCATGAACCTCACCCTGCTCCAAGGGTCAAACCCCCATGCTTTCAACTGATTCTCAGCCTGCTGCCTGACCGCCAGCTTTCTCCATCTTCCAATTCTAGAAAGGAGTGGCCTTCAGTGCTGGAGGAGGTACAGTCACTGACTGAGCAAGGGCTACCCAGGGGAGACTTGCTCTGGGCTGGATTTGGACGAATCTCCCTGGGAGCACTTTCTGGATGTCATCAAGCGAGCATTCTGAGGCTGGTCCTGGGTTCGAGGCCCCGTTCTCCCATCTGCTCCCTGGCTGTCTTGGACAAACTGCTTAAATCTCTCTGGCCTCTAGTATCCTCGATGAAAGAAGGCGATATTGGACAGGATGAAGATCCCTCCTCAACATTTCTGACCCTGTGACCACATTATAGATTAAACACTGGAAATGACATGAAACTTTGGATTTTTGAATATGAGACTAAGGGAGAATTTAGGGGATTATCTTGCTCAATATTTCCTCCCCCCTTGTTTTTTACAGATGGGTAAACTGAGGCTCATAGAAAGAAAAGAACCTAAAGCTCCAGGTTAGAGACACAGGTCTCCCTACTCAATTTCAAAACAAAGCTCTAGTTCTCCTACTAACCAATTCTTTTCTTTTACCCAACCTAGTGGAAAATACACCCATATTTTGCTATAAAAAAACAACAAAAGCAAGTGGGCAAAGAGCACAGAATGAGAAAGATCGTGTGGTCTTCAAAATTTTAAATTCTAATGGTACAGATGCCCCCGGAGCAGCCTTGATGAGGGGAAGGTCCTTTCTTTCTCCTTCCAACAAGGGCTCTGTACTTCCTCTAGGCTGTGCCCTATCCAGCAGGGAGAGGCTGTGGTCCCCATCTCAGTGCCCAACTCTGGCTCTAGCTCTGCTAGGGCCGCAGGGAGCCCTGGGCCTTTTCTAGAATGTCTTCTCGGATCTTCGGGTAGTTGGGGTACTCCTTCAGTACCTAAGGACCAAGGGACAGGTTGCCACCATGAGTAAGGGCCCGCCTGCTGGGCCAAAGGCAGGAACTGGTCTTAGGTCAAAGAGGGAGCTTACACTGTGGCAAACCTCGATGGCTTCCACAAATCTTTTGTCTTTCAGGTAGTTGAAAGCAAGTTTGAAACCTGGAGAAGAAAGCACAAGTGATCGCCTTGGACTAGTAGTCCCCAGGAACTGTCCACGGTCTCTCTCATCCCTCCTTCCAGGCTTTGGGTGGCTCCTGGAGGGCTTAGCCCACTCTAGCCAGTCCCAGCCTAGTACAGCCAGACCCAGTTCAGCTCGGCCCAATCAGTCCAGCCAGGCCCAGCCCAGTCTGATTTAGCCAGGCCTACCCAGTGCAGCCTGACCCAGACCAGCCCAGCCCAGTCTGTCCAGCCAGGCCCAGCCCAGTCTGATTTAGCCAGGCCTACCCAGTGCAGCCTGACCCAGCCCAGCCCAGCCCAGTCTGTCCAGCCAGGCCCAGTCCAGTCTGACCTAATCAGGCCCACACAGTCCAGCCTGACTCAGTCCAGCTCTGCCCACCCAGTCCAGCTAGACCCAGCCTAGTCTGACTTAGCCAGGCCCACCCAGTCCAACTTAGCCAGGCCCACCCAGTCCACTCAGGCCCAGCCCAGCTCTGCCCACCCAGTCCAACTAGGCCCAGCCTAGTCTGACTTAGCCAGGCTCACCCAGTCCAACTTAGCCAAGCCCACCCAGTCCAGCCAGGCCCAGCCCAGTTCTTTTGATAGTGGAGAAAGCCAATGGCTGCTCAGACTTCTTGGTGTCTTCTGAATAAGGTGGGGAGGGGACAGTCCTTCTCAGGCCAAGCCCGCCATGCCCGAGCTGGGCTCCTCAGGGGCAGGCTCACGGGGGCGTGGCGGCTCACCGATGGAAGGGTTGGCCTGGTTGCTGTACTTCCAGGCCAGCTCATAGTTGCTCGCTGCGTCCTTGTAGGACTGCTCCTTCTCCATGATGAGGCCCATGTACTCATAGGCTTTACAACATGACTGCAAAGATGGCGGCTGTTAGAGTCGGGTGGCCGGGTCTCCAGGACGGTCCGCGGGAAGGAAGGACTTGGGCCCCGGAGCCCTGGGTGGGAGCTGACCAGGGAGCCTCCACAAGGTCTAACCTGAACCCTTCATCTGACAAAGGCAGAAACTGAGGGCAAGGGAGCTCCTGGCAAGGCTGGGCCTAGAACTCGTGCAGGTGTGTGATTTGGATCAAATAGGAGAGGAGATGGGGTCTACACTGATGGCACTTAAGAAAGCAACCCCCCGGGACTCCCCCTGTACCCCCCATTTAAGAGCAGGCAGTGTGGGCTGTGGAGGGAGAGCTGACTGGCTTCCAGTCCCTTCTCTGACCCAGATGGCAGCTGGGAGCCTGGCACAGTGACCCGCGGGGACACCGAGGGCCTTCCCCTTCCTCCTCGGACCCCCGCCTACCTTGTTGTACTGGACGCAGCGGCGAAGGAGCTCGGAGGCGATGTCGAACTTGCCGCTCTGGCAGTAGATGTCGGCCAGGAGGATCCAGCTCTTCTCCAGGTCCTCGGCGTCGGCCAGCGCCCAGGGAGCCTTGGCCAGCCTTTTGAGCTGAGTGCGGGCCTTGGGGATCTGCTTCAGGATCATGTAGGCCTGGGCCATGGCCAGGAGGGCCGGAACGCTTTCTTTCTGGGAAAAACCAGCCCCCAAGAGCCCCATGCCAGCCCACGCAGAGGCCCCGGGCCCTGAGAGCCCGGGCACGGCGCCACCCATTTGGGCTTCAAAGGGGAGGGCGCCTTTCTTCGGTGGCCCGGGCCCCTCCCTGGATGCCCCGTGCTCCATAGCTTCCCCTGAGCCCCAGCACGTCGGGGCTGCGAGCACCCCGACCCGGGGGCTCCGTGGCATCCTTCGGAGCCCCTGGCTGCTAACCTTCCTTGCGTGGAGCCCTCCGGGGGGCAGGGCCGAACCGGCCCCAGGGCCCAGAGGACGGGCGGGGCAGGAGGGCAGGCGGCTCCCGTGCCAGTGGAGCGCCAGCCATCCCCCCTCTGGGCACGGCATGCCCGTGAAACTGTTCAGAGACAGGGGAGATGCTCTCTCAGAGAACGAGCAGCGCACACGCATGCACACATGCACACACACATGCACACACGTCCAGAGAGCAGAAACGTGCAAGCACACACATAACGTGTTCATGGTGCAACATGCATCCAATACATACATGCACATTCCTGCAAGGCACACGTGTCCAGAGAACAGCACAATGCACACACACACACACACACATGTGCAAGGGCACACTCACAAAGAGCAGAACCTGTGCAAAGTGCAAACACACATGCACACACAATACACATGCAAACACACACACGCTCACATAGAGCAGCACAGTGCATGCGCACACATGTGCAAGCACACGCTCACATAGAGCAGCACACATGCAGAGTGCAAACACACATGCGCACATGTTCACAGAGCATCACACACATGCAAACACATACGCTCACATAGAGTAGCACAATGCACACACATGTGCAAGCAACACGTTCACAGAGAGGACATAAGCACATCCATGCCCGTGCAAGCACACACAAACTCACCAGAAAGCAGCACACATGCACACACAAGTACACACATGTTCACAGGGGGCACATGCACACACATGTGCAAGCACACCTGCACACAGGTTCACAGAAAGCAACACACAAGCACGCTCATGCTTGCAGTGCCACATGTTCACAGAGCAGCACGATGTACACACGGCACACATTCACCCATGTGCACACATGTGGCAAGTGCCCCTTTCAGGGTGCTTAGCAGCCCTTCCCTCGCCAGGCGTGCCCGTGCCCGGCCCCAGATGGCAGCCCCCCAGCCCCTGGCTCCCCGCAGCCCCTCCCTGGCCAGGTGTGCCCATGTCCAGCCCCCACTGGCAGCCCCCCAGCCCCTGCCCCCCTGCAGCCCCTCCCTCGCCAGGCGTGCCCGTGCCCGGCCCCGGCT